>JAPEVW010000345.1:0-149697 GCA_027921565.1 Artemia sinica
GTTTTTTGGAATATTTAATGCAGGTTTTGATTTTTGGCTCACCCCGCCACAATGAAAATAATTAAAACAAAATTTGTAGATTAATTTCGGCCTTTTTTTATCTTTTTTTTTTTTTTTTTTTTATTAAATGGATTTTTCAAAACATTGTTTGTTTAATTTTTTATTTTTACGACACAGATTTAGATTAGATAATAAATGTAGCGTAACTTACGTAATGGGGGGGGGAACCTTGAGCCGTACCGAGACTTCTATCTTTTTAAAATATCCATTGATCTTTTAATTAACAGTTATAATTATATTAGGGAGTTCCCCCGGTCGCTATTCATATTACCTTGCTCTTTAAGCTTTAGTTAGAGTGTCGATATTTTGTTCCATATTCTTGTGAAAATGTTTACTGGGGGGGGGGGAGGAGATATCAGCAAAGGCCGTTCAGGGAGTGAAATTACAATAAAATAGCTTCTTATGAAAGTATCTCAAAAATTCTTCTGGGCTTATGTATAGGCGAAAAGTATTGACTATGGACGTGTTTGACATTGAATGCATATATACAGTTAATATTCTTTCGGTCCGTTTTGAGTTTTGATGATGGTCCTTGCTCCTTACTTTCAGTTGAAAAACTTGTTTTTTTTCTTTATTTTCTGATCTTTTCTTTAATGATCTTTTGGTGAAAATGCGTGTAATGAAGAAAAATGCGTTGTGAAATGCGGCACCCCCTTCACAGCAATGCTCCTTCCCAATGAAAACTTCCTTCATGGGAAAGATCCTCCCAATATAAACCCCCCGCAAAAAAAACAAATACTTTTGTTTAATGAGGCAAGGTGTTGAAAAAGGTGTTATATTTGTTTTGTTTTTAAGTTTTTAAACTTTCTTCCTTATTTAGATGAAAAACCCTTTCCTATTGTTGTTAAATTAACATTTCATGGAAGAAACTGTAAAGTTATATGAAAACAGGTTTACTTTTGGTAGCGCAGAAAAAAAGATGGCAGTCATTCTATGTTTCTCATTTTTATATATATGACAAAAAAGGTAGAAAAACTTTTTATTTCAATTAAAACCTATTATCCATCTTTCTTTTTCATATTAAGCATCCCCTCTTTCTTCAAATCTTTTTGATTTCCATTAGAAAACGAGCCCTATACCTTACGTTTTCTAGGCCTACTACAAGGTCGATACGATCACCCCTGGAAAAAAAAAAAACAACAACAAAAAAGCCAAATAAACACGCATCTGTGATTTTTCTTCTGGTAAAATGGCAAACAAAATTCCACATTTTTTGCAGATAATGAGCTTGAAAAACATCTACAGGTTTCAATCTGATGGTTGTGGTTTTCATTTAAAATTATATGACTTCAAGAAGGTTCTCCCACTTTTTTCCAGACAAATTTTGCTCCTGACCCGTAGCTTTTGATGGGTAAGATTAAATTTAATGAAACTAATATATTTGGAATCAACATAATAAAGTAAGTCAATTCTTTCGATATATCTATTGGTATCAATATAATAAAATTCTTTCAGTTTAATTGTTCCACACCCAAAAAACCAAAAAATTTGAGAAAATTTGCCTAATTTTTGAAAAAAATCCTGGGTGGGAGGGAAAAAAAAAAGGGACCCTACACCCCCAAAAAAAAAGCAAGAGATCTTACTGAAAATCTATTTATCAGATACATTCATATCAGATAACCCTGCCGTGGAGGTTTCAAGCTCCAGTTTTAAAAATATGATAACTATATTTTAGATTCTCCAGTTGTAAAAGAAGTAATGGCACACGAAGGCAGGACTGGATTCAATCAAGTTGATTCGCTTTATTTGTAATGAAAATTAAAAGTCTTTGGCTTGGGCGATCTGTGTTTACGTATCAGCTATAATTGAGGGAGGGGAATGAGTCATTGTTTAGGGTGGGGGTAGGTACGGTGGTTTCATATACGTTCAAAAATTAAATATAAAAAAAAAAGTTTTTTTAATTGAAAGTAAGGAGCGAAATTAAAACTTAGAACGAACAGTAAAATTTTTCCACTAATATGACAGGGGCTGTCCCCACTCTCTCAACGTCTCGCTTCTTTGCGCTAAAATTTTATTGTTTAAAAAATAAAAGAGTTGTTAAGAAAGAGTCAAACTTAGCGTAATTAGAGAGAGAGAAGACGTTGAGGATAGGGACAGCCCCTTTATATTATGGAGTAATTTCTGTTCGTTTTAAGGGTTTTCATGTCGCTCCTATACTTTTCAATTAAAAAACTTGTTTTTTTATTTTATTTTTGAAGACACGTTTTTGAATTAATGCAGGTTTTGATTTGGCTGGGCACCAAATAATTAAAGGACAAAAATTACCCCCCCCGACCCCCCACATGGAAAAAATACCCCCGTGAAAAATAAGACTTTACCAAAATTGAGAGTTTTATTTGAGTTTTATTTTTTTTAATTTCCGTAGGGGTAAAGGAATTTTGATACTAGTGTCTTATACGCCACACCCAGTCAAGTTTACGGGCTGTGTCATATTTCGAGAAACACCAGTTTTTTCGTTAGTTTCGTTACTTTAGAAATAAATTTGGGCATAGTATATTTGGCATATTAAGAAGGGGGGGGGGTTAAAGTATAGCGGGTCTGCATGCAAAATGTGTTTGGTTAATTATCCTGCATATTAGATAAGACTTGATAGATAGAGAAGCGGTATTTTAAAAACCAAAATAATTTATCGGACCATTGAACATAATAAAATAACAAAATAGTTTACCGGGCAATTAAAATATTCTGAGATAGCCATTTGTTCAACATGAGTCGAAAATCTAATAAACAAGTTTTTTTCAAATTTAATTCAGTAAAGTGCCCCTCTCAGTATGTCCCTCTGGCCTCTGGAATGCTTTCCCCAGGTTTAACTCCACCCCCCCTCCGTGCCCCTCGTTCTTCCCCCCTATTTCTACTCAAATATCCTAGGAAGGGTAGGAGGGGAGTGGTGGTGGTAAAGCTGGAGGCCAAGTTATCCGATATTTAAGTAATCCAATGACGTCTGGAATATTTTTTTCCTTCTGGGGGTGGGGATGTCAAGGCGGAAAGCGTAAAAATAATACAGCTCAATGTCAAACTTGTTATGTCTCCGACTCCCTTATGAATGTTCTGGTGAATACTTATACTGGTGTATCGTACTGTATAGCTATGATTAAGTAATAGATTAACCCTATTAAACCCTAACTCCCTCAGATGAGCATAGAATTCCATTTCGTATAGGAAAAGGACTATCCCTTCTCAATCCAGCACCTATGCCGTGCATGGTCGCAAAAAGCTTCAGAGGGCCAATGCTCATTAGTATCCCGAGGAAAATTGAGAGTTTCAAGGTACTACACTTTTTTTATAACGTCGAAAGTGTTTGTAGACCCATATGAGCTGCGGCAGGGGGATTCCGGGTATTTCTGAGGTGACAATAACGCTTAACATATCCGTATACGAGACGGTTGAGATATCGAAAACATACACAGGCTTAAAGTATTGAGTAGGTTTATAAGTTTAGAGAGTGTTGACAGGGTATGTTAAACATGGAGTCACCGACAAGAGGAGGGCAGCGGGGTGCATGGCCCGCCTGGAAGTTTGGGACTATAAAGTAATTATAAAGTAAACCAAAGGGAAAGAGAGCAGAATAGGGAAAAAACCATGGAAAAATATTTTGCCGTTGCCCCATTTTTAGGAGCTGCCATCAATAGATAGTGATCCATAATAAGGAAAATATAAGTTCTAATTTGTGACTGAGTACTAACCCTAACCAGTTTTCCACAAACATTTTTTTCTATCGGCATAATGGTTTATTTAACCCGTGGAGATCGCGATTTACCCCGGGACAATTACCCTTAACATCTCTCGACGCGACGAAATTGAATCGGTTAAAGAGGAAAAGCAAGACAATATGAAGAAATTTCGTATATTGAATATCTAGCAAATTCACCAGTTTAAAATTTAAAATTTCTTCTGAAAATTTCACCCCCTGGATTAGCTTTCCTCTCCATTGAAAATTCTCCGGCAGAAATTCGTCCTCCCTGCCCCAGGGCCGAAAAATGCATGCACACTTCCCAATAACAAATAAAACAAACCAAAAAGACATTTTTTTATAGCTTAAAAGCTTACCCGCGTGCAGGGGCTGTAGGGGGTCATTTTATCTCAAAAAAAGACAGTTATTGGGCCTTTCAACTATTTTGAAGAAAATAGCTATCTCCAAATTTTGTTGACTAGTTTTGCATTTGAAATGCCCATCTCTTGGTCTGATATCCCTCAAAAACAACACGGTAAGGGGTGCAACCCCAAAGCCGTTTTCAGGGGGGGCTCAGAGGGAATTTCGTCGGGTGGAATTTATCGAGGGGGACAAAAATACTTTGTGGTCCCCCTAATTTTATATGGTCCGAACAAAAAATACTACTTACAATAGGAGTTTGGGCTACTGCCCCTGGGTTCTCCTATTCCCAAACCATAAAAAGTCTAAGGTATGTTATGTCGTCTTTCCGTTTTATGAAAACTATATGTATCTCGAACAGCGTGCTTTGTTTTTCAAAACAGCATCAACGACAAAAAAGTGTATGTAAAATCAATATAATAGTCGCGTATAAAACTGTAAGGAAACTATTGAAAAATGAATGAACATTAATTCAGGAAGCTCAGCGGTTTAAGTGTTTATTTCACTGTAATTTTTATTTACAAAAAAAACTGTTTTATTTTTCCTGTAATTGTAATTAATGTATTATTGAAAAATTTACCAGGTTAATAGCATTTAATTAAGCGCCACTTTTTATAAGAAAGGTGATAAAATGAGTGTGGTATAATTATTCGAGGCATTAGTCTGGTCTCTGTAGGTAGCCAAATTGCTTAGTATAATATGATACTTTTTAGACTGATGGATGCTCGTAGGACACAAGTTTTAAGAGAAGTGAGCAGTGTGCGGTTTAGAAAAAGGTAGAGGATGTTGTTGACCAAATTTCACTCTTAGGTTAATAATTTGAGAAGTGGCCTAAGTTTTCAAACTCCTTTGGTCCTCAGTTTTATAGATTATGAGCAAGCGTTCGATTCCTGTTGATAGAGCTGATAGCTTTTTAGTAAAGGTTTTATCTTTGTATGGTATGACCAGACAAATACATTAAAGTGATTAGTGTTATGTACGAGAATAACACTGCTGCGGTTAAGGTAGGAAATGAGGTTAGCAGCTGGTTTTGTATTAAATCAGACGATTGTTTAAGCAGGGCTGTGTTCTATCCCCCTTTATATGGATTTCATTATGATGGACTTTGTTTTAAGGAGCACAGGAAAGGGCAAGGGGAGACCACGAATCAAATGGGGGGGAGGAAAAAAGCATCCATGGACTTGGATTATGCTGATGATTTAAGCATCCTAGATGATAGTGTGAGCTAAAAATGAATGAAGTTTTAGAGGTTTTTTGCGAGTTCAGGGTGCTAGGTATTTGGTTTGAAAATTAATGTTAGGAAGACTAAGTCACTAAGGCTAGGAATAAGTGACGATGAAAAGGTGATGTTGGGTAATGAAAAGATTGATCAGGTGGGCAGTTTCACTTATCTTGGTAGTATTATTAGTAAAAGATGGTGGGTGCAGTGAAGAAACTGATGTTAATTTTTTTTTAATTGTTTTTTTTTTTTTTTTTTAAATAGAATAGCCAAGGCTCAAGGTTCGTGTTTTTTCACAGTTAAAAAAAGTCTGGAAGAATAGGAAGATAAGTCTACAAAACCAAGATTAGAATCTTAGAAGCTACAGTGATGACAGTTGGTCTCCTCAAATTTATGGCTCTGAAGGCATGACGCTCCGAAAGCGGAGTGAAGATTTGCTCGATGTTTTCCAGAGAAATTGCTTAAGGATTGTTCTGGGTACCCGGCTGACTGACCGTATTTCAAACACCAATAGGCTATATGAAAAATGTGGTTCAAATACGCTTTCTAGGTCTATAATGAAAGAAAGGTTGAGGTGGTTGGGGCATGTTGATCGCGATGCGGATGAAGGATGACAGATTGCCGAAGATTGTTCTCTTTCGGCCACCCATCTAGGGCTATGAATTTTAAAAAAGAATTGAACGGAAAGCAGGGTCGTCCCCGTCTGGGGTGGGAGGACGTCATAAAGAAGATTTAAAGGAAATGGGAACTTCGTGGGCAGGTGTAAAAAGGGAGGCCTTGAATAGATTGGGGTGGAGGGAGGAGAAGCGTGCGTAGCTGTGTTGGCCTCAGGCGGCTTGGTGCTGCGAATGAGTTGTTAGTAAGTAGTAGTAGTAGATTATTAGAAAAACGATCAGAAACAAAATTAAAAAAAAAGAATGTTTTTCAAAAAACTGAAAGTAAGGATCAACGTTTATAACATAAAACGAACAGAAATTATTTTCGTATGAGGAGGTTTCGCTCCTCCTTGATACGTTGCTCTTTACGCTAAAGTTTGACTATTTTTAATTGTTGTCCCAATTTTTTCTAACGTTTTGTCTCCTGAAACACAAGGGTTACTTAATATTAGAATGAGAAGCTTTTATATAGCTAAGAAAAAAAACCTTTGCGTGTTTGACAAGTTTATTGTCAAAGCAGACCCCGCTATTGTTTAGTGCTTCTACTGCAAACAATTGTTCTTGAAAAAATATTATGTGCATAGTCTGGTTTATTTTTATATTGTCAACAAAAATTACTACTAAGAGGTGAGTTTGGCTAGCTACTGCCCCTTTCTCCTTTCCCAAACCATAAAAGACTTAAGCCTGTTATGTACTTTCCGTTTTATTGAAAACTATATGTATCTTTTGTTTTTCAAAACATCGACGACAAAAAAAAATAAAATCATAGGCAGCGCAGAAGCGGTGCCTAAGTAAAGAACGATGTTGGCACAATGTATTTTTTTTCAGATCAGAGGGATCTAGTAAGAGTCAGTGATCAGAGGGCAGCTACCCTCTCCACCCTACCCACACGTCGTATTGTCCTAAAAGTGCGTCTACTAGAAATTTTGAGATACCCCTTCTATTCAAAATAGTCTCAATATCATATAACAAGGCTTTTAGGGTTGAAACAGACCCAGAGATTAGGGGCAAGGGTCATAGTTATGCCCAGGGGTGTATTTACAAGGTTCTTATGGAAGGGATGGCTGTTTAACTTCAGAAGAGGCTTCAATCTTTCTCCCTGAAAAAAACTATGTCAATATAAAAAACGAAAAAAATTAATCACAAAAACTTTTTGCACAAAATAAGTTTCCAAAAAAAAATTAAAGAACTCCATTAAACCAAAAAATGAAAAAAGAATAGAATAAAATAATCTACCAAGCATACAACTACCATATATCAGTATCAAGGAAAATAAATATGAAACCCAAAACAAAACACAAAAATTAACAAGTCAAAAAACTCATAACGAGCAGAAATTAAATCAACTAAGTAGGGTTCTAAACTCTAACTGCTTTCTAAAAAAGTTAGAATGTAATTATTTGTACTTTACTGAAATTTTTTTAATGTTTTCACTTTTATAATTTTAAGAAATGAAAAATAATTAAAATTTTAAGGAATAATAATCAGCATATGTGTATGCACACTTCCCAATAACAAATAAAAAACAAAGGACATTTTTTATTAACGTAACTTAAAAAACTTACATACCAGGGGCTGTAGGGGGTCATTTTTATCCTCAAAAGACAGTTATTGGGCCTTTCAACTATTTTGAAGAAAATAGCTATCTCCAAATTTTGTTGACTATTTTGGCATTGAAATGCACTCTCTTGGTCTGATATCCCTCAAACCAACACGGTAAGGGGTGCAACCCAAGGCCGTTTTCAGGGGGGGGGGGGATCTCAGGGGAATTTCCCGGGTGGAATTTATCGAGGGGGGACAAAAATACTTTTGTCGCCCCTAATTTGTATATGGTCAAGCTACAAAAATTACTAACTACCAATAGGAGTTTGGCTACTACTGCCCCTTTCTCCCGCTTCCCAAACCATAAAAAGTCTAAGGGGTGTTATGTCCTTTCGCGTTTTATTGAAAACTATATGTATCTCGACACAGCGTGCTTTTTGTTTTTTCAAAACATCCAACGACAAAAAGTGTAAATCAATATAAATAGTCCGTATAAACTGTAAGGAGGAAACTATTGAAAAGGGGGTAATGAACATTAATTCCAGGAAGCTCAGCAGGTCGGTTTAAGTGTTTATTTCAACTGTAATTTTTATTACAAAAAAACTGTTTTATTTTACTGTAATTTTAATGTATTAATTGAAAATTTACCAGGCATTATTAGCGAAAAACGATCAGAAAACAAATTTAAAATAAAAAGAATGTTTTTCAACTGAAAGTAAGGATCAACGTTATAACATAAAACGAACAGAAATTATTTTTCGTATGGTAGGAGGTTTCGCTCCTCCTTGAATACGTGCTCGTTACGCTAAAGTTGACTATTTTTTAATTGTTGTCCCAAAATTTTCTAACGTTGTCTCCTGAAACACAAGGGTTACGTTAATATTAGAATGAGAAGCTTTTATATAGCTACAAAAAAAAACCTTTGCGTGTTTGACAAGTTTAATTGTCAAGCAGACACCGCTATATGATGTTTACTGCTTCTACTGCAAACAATAACATTGTTCTTGAAAAAATATTATGTGCATGTCTGGTTTATTTTTATATTGTCAACAAAAATTACTACTAAGTCAGGAGTATTGGCTACTGCCCCTTTTCTCCTTTCCCCAACCATAAAGACTTAAAGCCTGTTATGTACTTTCCGTTTATTGAAAACTATATGATCTTTTGTTTTTTCAATACATCGACGACAAAAAAAAATAAAATCATAGCAGCGCAGAAGCAGTAGCTAAGTAAAGAAAACGGATGTTGGCACAATGTGTGATTTTTTTTCAGATCAGAAGGGATCTAGTAAGAGTTCAGTGATCAGAGGGCCAGCTACCCTCTTTTCCACCCTACGCCACACGTGACCAGTCGTATTGTCCTAAAGTTGCGTCTACTAGAAATTTTTGAGATACTACCTTCTATTCAAAAAATAGTCTTAAAAATCATTATAAAAAACAAGGGCTTTTTTGGGTGAAAAACAATGACCCCAAGGAGATTAGGGGCAAGGGTCATATTTATGCCACAGGGTGGTATTTAAGGGTTGCGGGGGGGGGGGGGTTTCATGGAAGGGATGGCTGTTGAACTTCAGAAGAGGCTCAATCTTTCTCCTTGAAAAAAAACTATGTCAATATAAAACGAAAAAAAATTAATACAAAAACTTTTTGCACAAAAATAAGTTTTCAAAAAAAAATAAAAGAACTCCATTAACCAAAAAATTGATAAAAGAATAGAATAAAAAATCTTACCAAGCATACAACTACTTACCATATATCAGTATCAATAAATAAATGAAACCCCAAAACAAAGTTCAAACTAAAAAACAAGTCAAACTCAATAACGAGCAGAAATGAACCTAAGTAGGTTCTAAAAACTCTATGCTTTCTAAAAGCTAGGAATATAATTTGTACTTATACTGAAATTTTTTTTTTTTAATGTTTTCACTTTATAATTTTAAAAAATAAAAAAAAATTAAGATTTAAGGTTAATAAATCAAAGATAAACCTCAGCATATGTGATATCACACTTCCCAATAATCAAATAAAACCAAAAAGACATTTGTTTATAACTTAAAAGCTTCACCTCCTAGGGGCTGTAGGGGGTCATTTTTCTGCAACAAGAAAGTTATTGGGCCTTTCAACTATTTTTAGAAGAAAATAGCTATCTCCAAATTTTGTTGACTATTTTGAGCATTGAAAATGCAATCTCTCAATTGGTCTGATTTATCCCTCAAAACAAACAACACGGTAAGGGGTGCAACCAAGGCCGTTTTCAGGGGGGGGGGTACTCAGATGATGTAATTTCCCTAAGGTGGACATGTATCGAGGGGGGACAAAAAAACTTTTGTCCCCGCTAATTTTATATGGTCAACAAAAAATTACTACCAATCAGGTAGTTTGACTACTCGCCCCTTATCTTCCCTTCCCGCAAACCAATAAAAGTCTAAGGTATGTTATTGTCCTTTCAGTTTTATTGAAAAAACTATATTTAAATATTGTCGAACAGCGTGCTTTTGTTTTTCAAAACACACAACGACAAAAAGTGTAAAATATCAAATATAATAAGTACGTTATAACTGTAAGGAACTATTTGAAAAATAATGAAACATTAATTCCAGGAAGCTCAGGGTTTAAGTGTTATTTCACTGTAATTTTTATTACAAAAAAAAAACTTTTATTTTACTGTTACTTTTAATGTATTATTGAAAATTTACCAGACATTATTAGAAAAACGATCAGAAAACAAATTTAAAAAAAAGAATGTTTTTTCAAATGAATGAGTAAGGATCAACGATTATAACATATAAAACGATAAAACTAACAATGTAGCAACAATTTTTTCAAGTAAATTCATTTGAATTTTTTTGAGCAAAAGTTCCATGAAGCAATTAATGTGAAAGAGAAGCAAGTTTCGTTCCCTTTTTTAGGGGGATTTGACGATCCACATGCTCTCTAGGTAATGCTTTACTCAAAATTTAAGTTTGGATGCCCCTTTCACAGACTCGTGGATGTAGTTTTTTTAAGACAATGATAATACGTGTCTTTTTAATAGTTCTAACTCGTAATTTGCTATTTCGGATGATGGGTCAAAAATGACAAGAAGAAGAGGCTCTCGTGGCAACATGATCCCATCAACATATTGTCAAATGAAATAAAAATGAAATTCTCAAGCCTTGGAGAAGAAAATATTTAGAGGTATTTGAAAGAATGAGAGCGTCAAAATGGTAAGATACAAATGTTGCAAATCCAACAGATGAAGATGAACACACAGGGAGTTAAAATGAATAAGGATGGTTACCAAACACACTTTAAGCAAAAGGTGTCAGAAAAGATGATACCGAAGGGAACTTTGAAAATGATAAGCTGGGACATGGAGTTCAAGGAGTGCATGGAGTGCATGAGTGCACTAAAGAGTGCAAGGACATGGAAAAGGTTGACCACTACCAAGAGAATATGGTGGAATGTTTTCGACTGGAAGTAGAAAAATGAGTTCCAGATATTAATGACGCCTATGATGAAAACAATGAAAAGAAACCCAGAACAAAAAGTTAACGTTAACAAAAAAACGGTATACATAAGCCAATGAATTTATTAAAAAATGTGAAGACAATTAGCCAGGGGCTCTTACGAAACCACCGATTTATATAGTATCACACAGCCTGAGAAAAATTAAATCGGCTTTTTAATAAGCCTTCTCTGAATGTTTGTTTTTTGTCCAAAAAAGTACAAGATTTTCAAAAAATGATCGACCAAGTGTAATTCAAACAATACATGGCGCACAATCACTTTTACTACCCTAATCCAGTGGGGACCCACCATATTTTTTTACGAAACCAAGAAATCGGCACTTTAGATCTACTGAGGCTGTGCCATAATCTTAAGGCCGCTCACGAAACTGGTATATCAAAGTTTAGACTCTGCAAAGAAACAAAAAGTTCCTAGCCTATCCTACTGCAGATAGTATTTTTTTAGTATATTCAGATAGTTTTTTGAAATACTTACAAGACTACACAGGCCGATGGTTACCGTTTATAGCAGAAGTAGTTTGGGGGGACCAACTCAGTATCTGTACCCTCTGTTCGTCCAAACTTACAGAAAGAGAGTTGATCAAAAAAGGATGATTGAAGGCAAGATGGTTGATTTGAAGAGATATATCTTTCGATATGAGCACAATGTGCATTCAACTGTCATGGGGGCCCTTGAGGCACTGCCTAAAGTATACGGTGATAGTCATTATGTTGGTAACTTGTGACAGAAAATCCAATTGTGACCCCCATTGAAAACCATAAAAAGAAAGAAGGAATAAAAGCTATCCCTTTTGTTCCTTCTGAGAAATCTTGAGGTATTAATAAGAGCCCAAAATGTAGCAAAAACCCACAACAATGACGCCCCGAGAAACATTTCCATAACGAGTTTAGCAAGACGAGTGAATGAGCTGCAGACAAATGTTCCAAGAAAGTCAGCGGGCAGGTAAAGGATGCCTTTTCTTTGGCCAGAAAAAGCATGATATCCAAAGACACATGTAATATGATTCGATATCTTATGACGGAAAGCTGATTTTGTGTGACAGGAAAAATTTTTTGGGCAAGTGAGAAGCAGCCGTCACCACCTGTATAATCAGAATTTAGCCATCTTGAGAGGTTGATTACTTTGTAAAACACGGTATCCCGATAGTGTTGCTAATTATGATACCAAATATAACATTGGAATTACTGGGTTTCAGCTCTGACATTCCGACATCCTGACTTCGACGGTCATAAGGGGACAAAACACCTCTGATTCCAATTGCATTTTTACTTCACACAAATAGATCAGCTGATTCGCACGAAGAGCTGTTTATTAGTTTAAATGAAGAAAGCACCAAGCATCAATTCACCGCAAAAAATTCTTTTGTGAGTGATAGAGAAAAGGGTATAGAGGTTGCGAGAAAAAAAAATATTTCCTCATATTTGCAGGCTGCTCATTGCTGGCTACACTATCGGAATCAATGCAAAAACATGCACTTCAGAAAATGGGGGCATCTAAAGAAGACATCAAGGTAGTTCAAGAAGATATTCTTCAGTTGCTAAGATCAAAAAGTGAAGATGAGTATTACCAAATAAGAACATGACAGGCTCGTGAAAATGGTCCATCCCTGCATTTACCTACTTTCGAGATAATCTGGAATCTGACATGTTGAAGTTATGATTGTGCCTTCATCGTTTCCCAGATTCCTGATTTCAATAATTAAAAAAAAAAAAAAAAAATCCAGTCTCCGGAATAACCAACAATACCGCAGAGTCATTCCAATGCTGTGATGAAAGAAAGAGTTATACAACAAAAAAAAACAAAAAACAAAAGCGAGATATACCAATGGACAGATGTATCTTTGGCCTACAAATCTTTGTTTAGACTTATGAATATTATACAACCCACGTGTCTCGAGGATATAAGGGCATAATAGGAGAATTATAGACTCCTTGAGAAGGCACATAAGGAAAAACGTAGTTTCATATCAAGGCAGAAGAATATCCACTTGAATCGAGGAATGAAATGTTTCTGCGTATGGTCCAAGAAGTAGATGCATCAGATTCCTTTTTGCGAAATACTAAATTACGACAATATTTAGAAAGCAAAAGTACCGCCAGCCCCAAAGTGGTTTAGTTGAGTGACATAGCAGAAACTCTATGGAGAAAGGGACATGTTTACATTTTGCAACGAAAAGCAAGTGTATCTTGTTTCAACATCTGACTAGAAAGTAAGGGTTAATGTTGTGACACCACGAACAGAAACAATCACTGTTAGAGGAAATAAAAATTGTGACAAAGGGTGCTAAGAGGAATAGTTTCGGTTGAAGTTTATGATTGTTCTTGTAATTTTGGAATCTCTGCATTGTCCTTGCAAACTAGCAGTTTTAAGATCTCGAGGACATGCACTAGTAACAGAAAAATCAGTTTATACAGCTGAAAACACTCAAGAACGTGAAGGGGAGATCTAAAAGGCACGTGAGGCCTGGAATTAAAAAGCTCATTAAACCATTTCCAGGACTGTTACAATATTAAACCTGCAGCAGATTCTCTAGCAGCCAAGGAATTTTCGTCTACTGCTGATAGTGATGATCAGGAATGAGGGAGTTTTTCTTCACGTCAATTAATGAAACTGCGAAAGCGCTGACTTGAAAACAAGCAGGGAGCAGAATACATTCGAAACGGGGTTTTCAGAAATGAAAAAAAAAAGAAATTATTGAAGTAGCTTCACTTAAAAAGAGTTCCAAACCCCAAATCGAAAAGCTCTGATGGGAATCATAATTCAAAAGTTGCAAAGCAAGCGGAAGATGTACAGTTTGTGAAGTCTGTTCGAAAAAGGCTGCATAGCCCCACTCAACTGGTGAACCCCACAAAAAAAGGGTAAGGAGACCGAATCTTCGTGTTGAAGCTAACCAGTCTATATTCCTACAGCCCTTTGTCATGGTTACGCGTTTTAAAGGGCCCATAAGTGATTTGTATGACGAAGCAAAGCAAGGGATCCAGCATTTAAAAGTAAGGCTTTTTGGAATAGTGGTCAAAATCTACCGATTCTGCTATCGTAGAAAAAACGCAGAGAAACTAGATTGGTGGAGAGCTACTGGTTTTCCCTTGAGGGACCCAGACGCATGTTTCCATTTTCTTTCAAGGACCTTGAATCATGCTGACTGCCTGATACTTGGCTCACAACTGGAATTGTTTCATACCTCGTGAATCTTGTCTGTAAACTTCTAGCTGTGCGTCAGCAAGAAACTATCGAGTAGCTACTCTACTTTCAACTTGACAAGTATTTGATGCTTTGAATACTTACCCAGATACCCCTAGAGAGAGCCTAGAGAGAGTTTTAGTGATGTTTCGAATGATTGCAGTGTTTTGTTTGTTCCATTGTGTGTCAATATGTGTTGATATAACGAATACGAAGTCAAGAATCATTTCATTTGGGAATATGTGATTTCTCCAAGAAAAACTTTTCTATCTTCTTGATAGCGGCAGAAGCGTTAAACCACGCTCAACGGGAGGCTAGTTCTTTCCAACCTAAAAAAAATCTGATGAAGGAGTGGATAAACGCTACATAGAACTTGAACTTGACTCGTGCAGAATAGCTCCACAAGTAGATTCTCAAGCTGTGGGCTTCTTGTTGTCAAATATGCCCAAGGACTATACCAAATGAAATAAACCTATTTGGGGAAGCGCAATGTCAATTGATCTTCCATCACCTTCTAAGTACAAGACGTCAAAAGGAAGATCTACGCTATCGATAAGAAATTCATAGATTTATATAACGGACTGATACTGAAATGGTAAATAAGAAAACTATTGAACTAATGAATAAATATAGAATCAAATTGCTGTCCAGGTACTTGAATCTCTTTTAATGCAGGACAGAAGAGCCACTTGTTATAAATGTCGAAAACAGATGCCAATCCCAAAACCATGCAGCTCATATGTAAGGAACTGTTAAGCAGTTGCATGTAGTGAATGCGAAGCAAGATCCTGTAGGTACTTCTGTAGGCTCTGCTGTGTCTAAATAGAGAAAACATACACAAAAACACGCAGTCAGACACACCAACACACAGAGAGAGGCAAAACACTGTCAGACACACAAAACAAAAAACTTTGAAAATAAACGCTTGGGATCACCAAAAACGCTTAAAAAGACAAGCTAAACCACGAACAGCAAGACTAAACATCCTAAATCATATGTTATAAACGAAAAAAAACTTCTAAAACACACTTAGAATTAGCAACACAGCTAACACAGACAAGAGCTAAACCGCAAAAATCACAACTAGATATCCTAAATCATGTGTTCTAACAAAAACTTCAGAAAACGCTTGTGAAAAACCAATAAAGCTAATACAGACATGCTAAACCACGAAACAGAAGAAACTAACTAACTTCTTCCAAAATACTCTTTGAAACACAAAGAGGGTAACACTGACAAGCTAAACCATGAGAGAGCACAACTAAACATCCTAAATCTTAAAGTTTCAAACGAAAAACTTCCAAATACTCATGGAAACACCAGCAGCGCTCTAAAACAGACAAGTAAACCTCGAAACATTGAAACTAAACATCCTAAATCAAACGTTTCAAAACAAAAACTTAAAACACTTGGAATCACCAACAAAGCTAACACCAGACAAGCTAAACCACGAAGCAGTGAAACTAAACATCCTAAATCTAAACGTTTCAAACGAAAAACTTCAAAACACACTTGGAAACACAAAAAAGCTAACGCTGACGAGCCAAACCAAGAAACAGCAAATTAAGCAACTTCTTCCAAAATTCTCTTTGAAACACAACAAAGGTGATACGGGCAAGCTATACCGCGAAAATGAGCACAACTAAACATCCTAAATCATACTCTTTAAACGAAAAAAATTACAAAAATACAGTTGGAAGCATCATTTTTTCACCAAGAAAATGTCTGAAGATACCTTAGGAATAATAGTTTGCTCCAGAGGGTAATTGTGCCAGCCATTGAGTGCCATGGTGGGAGTGAACTGCCTTGGACTATCACGTTCTAGCAATGAAATAGCATGTTCCCACTGTTCAAATAAAATATATATATATACTGTGATATCCAAACGCCAGAAAACGCTCAAGTGATGATGACGGGTACCAGAGTGTTGCCACTAGAAAGGGTACATTGTGCCCTGCTGGCGTATTTTATCACAAATCATCAAAAGAACGCTATTGGGAATTTTCTTAAAGTTTTAACGATGTAGTGTATAATTCTTTAAGTTTAAGTCTAGTTTACATGGGTTCTTTTGGTGGAAAATGTCTGAAATGCCTTAGGAATGCTAGTTTGTGCCAGAAAGGTGTCGTTTGCCAACCATTGAGTGACACGGTGGCGTGATTTGCCTTGGACTATCACGTTCTACCAAGGAAATGGTATTTTCCCACTGTTCAAAATAATAATATACATATTGGGTTTCTAGTGGTAAGCCACGACTGCCACCAAGATATTGGCGCAAAATGGTGCTACATCACTTACTAGAGGGAAGTCTCTCTGGCGACAAATATTGTAATGGAATGCTCGCGCTTTGACCACTACTGTTCCGTAAATATAGAGTTATGTTAGTACCTTTTGTACGGTATATACCATGCTCCAGGGTATGGTAACGTGATTGAATGGTCAAACGGTTAAACTCTTATACCAAGAATGCACCCACACTGAGTCACCACTAAAATCTCTAACTATCTCATCAGAGGGTAAACGGACCCCCTGTCTATGTAGTAAATGACGGTATGTTCTCGCAACTCTTTTCTATTGCAAATAATATAATCTCAGCCCTTCTTTAGGGCTGCCGGACTCCACTAGGCTAAAAAGTCCAAGATTATGAATCACTTACTTCAAATGTATCAAGCCAACTTACTTCGAATGAATCAGCTTTATGCCCTTTCTTTCACCCCTCGACAATAGCGGACCAAACTTGTTATCTGAAAGTAACTTTAGCTACATGATGGGTCACCCGTACTGCGCAATTAAAACCTTGTGGTTTTAACCAAACTAAACTACGCAGTTAAAGAAATGAAAAATGGCGCAGCCAATATTAAGAGATAAACTTATCATTTCCACCAGATGGGAAAGAGATAATTAAAGAACTCAAAAGAAAAAGAAACAAGGAAAGACATTTATCTGAAGAAAAAACCCAGGACCAAAGGTTTCCAACATCGAGGTATGAAACGTCAGAAAACACTTAAGTGATAGTGACGGGTTTAAAATAACCCTTTCCTCACATATATAATATTGATTTCAGTGGCCCTATGAATAATGGTGTTTTTAAAATAATGTTTTTAAATTATTTATTAATAACAACTTGAATGTACAATAAAAAGTTTTTGTCTCCTTTAGATTCCTTGTTCAAGGATGAATTTTTAATATATTTTTCACTAATGCTATTTATAGCGATAATCCAAGTTCATACTTTTTAAGAAGAGCAGCCGGGCCCTTGCTAAGAAGAAACTGGATTCATATATCCCAGTCCCTATCCTTCACAACTTGAAGTAATATCAGAAGTGTAGTGCCCAAGGAGTAGTAAATCTAGGTCCCCAATGAAGCATTAGAAAAAAGGGACTAGAAAAGAGGGTACGAATGTGCCCAAGATGGGATCACCTCTGCCTCTAAGCCAAAAGTGCTTTGCCTCTTGTCATAACACCCACACGTCACTCATCCTCCCATCCAATATGAACCATGCACTCCAATAAGCAAACGTGCCCATTTTATAATGCAGTAATAAACCCGATTTGCACAACCAGCACTCCAGACTAGCTTGAACACCGGTCTGAAAAACATCTCCTATCATCAGAGCTCATCACAACAAGCCACGAGAGAATTGTAAAACCCATCAAAAAGATGAATTTATGAGTGATTTAGACCAAACTTCGGACAACCTCCTCTCTATAGACAGCTTAATCGAGAAGAAGCAATATGTACTATTACCTTCTTAGCCCGAATGTGCTTTCCCTTTGCAAGTGTTAATGCTACCTCATGTGCTTTGCTTTGCTTATTGTGTGTTTTATATTATAGGTGCTTGGGTCATAATAAAAGATTGGAAATCAATCGTGTGCTAAAGCTACTAAGTATTTGTTTTCATATAATTGATTCCAACTTCATCACCATGAGTTTAAGTAAATATCTATTTTTTCTCCAACTCGCTCCTTCCTCCTGCACTTCTCCTCCCTCTCTTCTCGATTTTTCTTTTTGCATGGTTATTAAGAGCTTTTAGTTTGTAGTTTTTATTCTAGGTGCTTTCTAATCGACAGTTTGTATTTATTGGCTATTTATTTTTCAGTTTGTCTTTATTCGTTGTAGACTATACTGTATTATGAAATTATTCGCTGTATTATGAAAAACTATTCAAATATTCTGGTGAAGTGAGCGAGGTGAGATGAATATTGCAAGTTTAAACATGCAGGGGAACATACAAAACTGCATTAGGAAAAAACTAAATTTTTATACTCTATAGAATATATTTTATTCGCATATTATAGTATTTTATTCAGAAATCAAGATGATTTTACAATTATTATCATATATTTTTTTCAAACTGAAGGGGGGGGGGGAAAGGGAACTGAAATAAGAAGTAAAAACTATGATGAAACAGAATCAAAGAATAGACTTATGTTAAGTTTGCAATAATGTTCATTACCTAATTTAGTATTTCATTATCCACGAATATAGAACATTTGATTTTAGTAGAGTTTTTGAAGATTAGCTTTAGAATATTGCCTAATTTTGTTATCTTCCCACTTTTTTTTCAACTGTGGTCAGCACGGTTGATTCAATGTTCTCAAGCATTATAATTTTTATAATTCTTCATTTGTCTTCTTTTTACCCAAAGTCTGTCAATGAGCTGAAAATTAACAAACCGTAACGACCAAAAAACGAAACGTGCGAAAAAACAAATTCGTTTTTTATATATCTAATTCAAAAGGAATGCCTAAGCTGAAAATTCAAAGGGTCAGTGATTTTTATCTTTTATGCTTAGTAACAGTTGATTACAGTTTTATCGCTTTTACAGCTTCATTGGTAGTTGTGGTGGGTGGGCCTTTTGTGTTTTTTTTCCCTTGTACTTTTGATTGTTATTTAAAGTTATAACTATGTAATGCGTATTTTTTTAAGTAATACGTATAATACTTCACAAAATAAAAAAACAAATCAAAAGTACTATCAGTGTTCGCCTCAACGTGGCGGGGAAGTGACAACAGGGTGATGTTAGAATATGAATTTTATACCAAGAAAATAATAATCAAAGTAAGGGTTAATTTAAAAATATAATCATTCTCGAACAAAAACTTCTTTTTTCTATACTATTGCCAAATGGGTTTTCACTAGTTAACAACTTTGTACTTTTATTTATATCTGACACCAACTCTGGCTAATCACACTGAATCTCTTTATTATTGATATCGTCTGCCTAGTTATTGTCCAAAAGTACTTTAAAGGTAAGATACAGTAGCAAAAAGTTCTATACTCCATTTGAAGATTAATTAGTTGTCGGTAAAAATGAAATGCCTCGATTATTTAGTTGTCGGTAAATTTTAGCCCATTTTCTCCATATCACCCCAACAAAAAAAACCAGGGGTAGCACTAGTGGGCCAAGGACAGGGTCTTTCCTGCTCTTCTGTGCAAAAATTGTTTGCACTTGCATCACATTACTTTTTCAAACACAATAATACTTACCCAAGAAACCGAGCAATAAGATACCTCTTGGTCAGGTTGCCAACCGACCCAAGCGCCATAAATATTCTCTAGGACGCAGTTCTCCACTGACACTTTGCAAAAAACCACCAAATGAATATTGCTGGATTTATTTAGTTGTCGGTTAAATTTTTAGCCATTTTCTCATATCACCCACGCAACAAAAACCCAGGTAGCACTAGTGGGCCAAGAAAGGGTCTTTCCTGCTCTGTGCAAAAATTGTTGCACGCATAGCATCACATTCTTTTCAAAACAAAATAATAATACCAAGAACAAGAGCCATTATAAGATACCTCTTGGTCAGGTTTGCAACCGACCCAAGCGCCATAAATATTTTCTAGGACGCAGTTCTCATGACCAGTTTGCAAAAAAAAACCACAAATGTAAATGCTGGATTATTAGTGTCGGTAAATTTTTAGCCACATTTTCTCATATCACCCCAACAAAACCCAGGTAGCACTAGTGGGCCAAACGAAGGGTCTTTCCTGCTCTGTGCAAAAATTGTTTGCACGCATCACATAACTTTTCAAACACAATAATAATACCCAAAGAAGCAGTGAGCAATAAGATACCTCTTGGTCAGGTTGCAACCGACCCAAGCGCCCATAAAATATTTTCTAGGACGCAGTTTCTCACTGAACCAGTTTGCAAAAAACCGACAAAGGAAATGCTGGATTATTTAGTTGTCGGTAAATTTAGCCCATTTTCTCCATATTCACCCGGCCAACAAAACCTAGGTAGCACTAGTGTAGCTCGATTATTTAGGTAGCGCGTAATGCCCAATGCATTATTTTATCGTATCAAAAACTTATAAGGAAAACTGACCTTATTCATTTTCATGAACTTGCTGCTGTTCGAGAAAGGCGAAGAAGCAACTTAGCTGCTTTGCATTGAAAGATGTCAAATTTGAAGCAAATTCGAAACAAAATTTTGGCTTGTCAGGAGTGTCAAAATGTTGAGTTTTGCCAAGAAATGGCCTTTCAAATGAAGTTTCAAAAGTATTCTACTTTCGATAAGGGCAAAGTCACCTTTTTTATACTTTAAAACAGCTTTGTCCACGAAGTTGATTATATTGCGCCCAAAGTTTTGTTTGGCATCGATGGTATATGAACGTCTTCTGAGGCTTATAGGATCAACTGTTTTCCATTTTTGGTTCACCCTGAGAGAAGAAATTAAAGAAACACAAAGTAACAAGCATTCGAGATCTTTCTTGTGGTAAAAATGTAAAATTCCGTATTATGGTGTATAGGGACTTGAAACTTATAAAGTAGGGTTATCAAATATGCTGAATATGATGGTGTAATTTTCCTCGCAGTTCCCTTTGCAGTGAGTGATTTTTGAATAATATTATTTTTTTTTTTTGCTTCCACGGGAGGAAGAGTTTTTTTGTATATAGTTTTTGTAAGTTTTATAATTATTTATTTAATTTATTTATTATTTATTTCCCTCCAAAAACGAGGAGTATAAAAGATAATTAAATAAACTCTTCAAAAATCCAAATAAAAACACACCATCAAACATAGCAACAATTTACAAGTTGCCGTCAAAGAAAACATAATCAAATGCAACAAAATAGTAATAATGAAATCATTTGGCACTTTTGAAACTATAGGAAAAAAAAGTAAAAAGATATGAACATAAAGTATTATTTTCAGATTTACGGTAAAAATTATTTATTTTTACCTTGGCTATTTCCAACGGCTCTTTAATTTTAAATTTTGAAACTAATTCAGAATTACTAAAGGAAATTGGAAAACAAGTAAAAAACTTACAATATTTAAAATAACAAACGCGAATGCTGCTAAAAAATCACAAATTTTTAAATCTCGAAGAAGAAGAAGGGAAGGATAAAGAAACATGCGGGAGGGCTACTGCATTAAAAAGAGAACCTAGAATTTCACGACGATAAACACCACGTAGCCGTATTATGGAACCAAACGCCTTTCTAATTTTTTCTTGGGGAATATGTAAAATTAGCATCGACTTAGATTCACGAGCTGAAGCAGAATAAGGTAACCCAAGATAAACAACAGGCATCAGAAACCGGAAATGATATATTTCTATCGCAAATTAATCAGCTCGGTCATTAACATTAACGGGGAAAATATTGACATTTTTTAATACTAATAGAAAGGCCACGAACATTAAGCAGACTAGAAAAAAAAGGAATTAAAATTCTTAATTAGACTAGCTTTTAGAACGGCTCAATAGGATAATATCATCAGCATATGCAAGAAAAGACACATCCCGTCCCCAAGAAATAAGGGTTGTAGATAAAGAACGAAGACACTCCGCCAGAACATGCGTTAAAAATATAAGGAGATAAAACCCCACCCTGTCTCACGCCCCGACCCACGGAGCAAATTGGATTAGAAAGAGAATCAGAAGTATGTGCAAAAATTTTTATCCTAAGCCCCGAATACCAAGATCTAAGAACTCTAACCACAGAAAGGGGAATCCCACCAGAAATAAGAGCTGAAAGAGCGGAAGCATGCGAAATATTGTCAAAAGCTCTTTTATTATCAATTAATAGTGTATAAAGTGGGGAGCCAGTAGATCTTGACGTCCTTAATTATAGTATCAAACGTTGCATGCGCATGGTCGCAAAACCCCATTCCTTTTTTGAACCCTACTTGATTAAGACCAACATCCAATAATCAAAAAGATCCTTTATACATAATTCAAAAAGTTTACAATCATAGAACCCTTCGGTTATCGGCATATACGAATCACAAGAACGGAGATCTCTTTTACCAGATTTTAGAATAGGAGTTACCACCCTAATCCTACAAGACGGACGGAACAATACCAAACTTGAGAATAAAGATTAAAAAAAGACAAAATAGAAGACGAAGAAAAGAAGTTGGAGCAAATTTCACATGATTTGAAAAATCCCATCATGGTCTTTAGAGGATTGTGGCTTTAATTTACGGCATGCAACCAACAAAGAATCAAACGAAATAGAAAATCATGCGAATTAAAAGAACTGTTAAAAGTTATATCAACATGCGAAAGTTGTTCAGGATCATCACAAGATTTCGAAAAGGTTTGCAAAATGAGTTTCCCACTCAACAAGAGAAGGGCCATTCTTTTTAGAAGGTTCATTAACTCTCTTTGTTGAACGTAGAGCTTTCCAAAGTTTCTTATTATTCATATCAACTTCAGACGAAGCATCCATAAGCAAAATATTATTATGACGACGAAGCTCCGACTGGAAAAAATTGCCTTCTTTTTTTTTCATGCATAGAAAGCCGGATGAAGATCACGCGGTTTTCCACTATTTTTCCAATGTCTAAAAGCTAATTTAGATCATGATTATGCATGTACAAGAAACGGATTTGACGACCAAAAAGGTTTTTCACATTGGTTGGTTTACACTTTTTAACTCCAAAAGTTTCTTTAGCACCATATTTTAAGCAATGTAATAACTGAAGATATATGCAATTAAGCTCAAGCTCTATGTTATCTTTATGACACTTCAGAATATCAGGTAAACTACTTTTCGAGCTAAAGAAGATCAACTTTATCTTGGTAAGCCGGAATCAGTTTTTCATCCCAGATAATTCTCTCAAAATATTTAGGGCGAATTGGAATAAAATTAGAAGCAGAAACAGAATCATGAATTACAGAAAACGATGTCAAAAACTGAATAGGTAAATGATCACTTATCGGGAAATCCGGGATAAACTTTTACTATAATAGATGGGGAAAAATTAAAAAGTACATGGTCAATATTACTCGTACTCCCACTCCAATGAGAATAAGTAAATCAAGTGTCTTACGGCAGATATTAAAATTTGGTAAAGACGAAAATAAAATTGTGCTACGTTCATTACACTCTCAAGATCACAGTTAAAATCACCAAAAATAAAATACGTAAACTCGAATCTAATAGGGCAATAAAGCTACTAAGTCTATGGCAAGCTGACGTAAAGGCTTCAAAAGACGAATCAAAGCATGATAGTCAGTAGGCAAATAGCAATTGACCAAAACACAATCAAAAAGTTTGCAGGCAAGAAAAGACTCATCAGCACAGATAAAATAGCACTAAATTCTTTAGGAACAAATGTAGCAATGCCACCCGCAGGGCGGCCTCCGGTAGGCCTCGCAGGTGACGGTAAATATATCATGTAGACTTGAAAGGGAACTTAACATATTCAAAGAATGGTCCAACAAATGATGCTCTTGCAAACATTAGTATTGAACTATTTTCAGAAACAAATTCATTCAGCACTACAAATTTGCCAATGACTCCATTCGAATTAAAAGTACGTAATCGTAGAACCAATATTCATTTAAAAAGCTTTTTCATAGCAGGGCAACTGAAAACTGTAAGACGGGTGGTTAGTTGAGTTGCAATTTGCACAACAAATGGGGTTAGTACATGGAGTATTCTTCGTTGATCTATGATTTCCACTGCAACGAGCACACTTCAGAGTAGAAGAATCACAGTTTTTTTCGGTGGTGGGAGAGGGACTTGACATGCGAAACATCGTTTTTGAAGCACCTTGTCTTTCTCAACTCTGTAGAGCTCGTAACCGAACTTAATCCCATGGACGATATAATAATTTAAAAATGCTTCGGACTCAAACGACACCTTATTGTTCTCGACATTCCAAGGCGCCTGAACTCCAGAATCCCAGGCAAAGTGGCTGCTAGAGCTTCAATGTCGAAACTCGATATCCACACCACGGATTATTCCGAAAAACTTAGGCTTTCTAGTATTGATAAGACAATCAGGGAAGGAATCCTTTAGATCACAAGAAAACTTTTTCCCAGATTCAGCCGCCACAGTGAATAAAAATCAAATCATTGGTCTTTTTTATTTGCTGATACAGCCCGAGCCGAATTTGTCCAATTCATTTTTCCTGGAAACAGGGGTCACGTAACGAGGCTGGCGGATTAGCGATAGTAATAGTCTCTACTGAATCAGAGCTGATGGGGAGAGGAGGCCAATCAGGTGAATTTAAAGGGGAGGGGGCAGAGGGGGAGCCCAAGTTGGCTGAACACTTCGACAGCGAGGACTGTAAGTCTTGTTCAATTCTTTCAAGAGAAGTAATGGATTTCTCCAGCTTTCTGCCATAATCACTAACAAGTCGATCCAAACGTACATTGGAATCAGATTTTAATAAAGGGCAGTCTCTGAATGAGCGAGGCACTAATACAGGCCATTTGAAACCTTTCTGGTCAAGATCCGAGACCAACTTCATAATATCTTTTGCTGTAGCAAGTTCCGCAGCGTTGCCACGTCTCATTACTCTCTTTATAGGAATTCCAGAAAATTTCCAAAGCAGATTTTTCGCATTCACCAAAGCCTCAAGGCTGTAAAAGTTCGCCACAGTTTCAATAAGCTCCGTTTCTGGAATACCATTCGCAAATGCATCGCAAATAAAAAACAGGGCAGAGTTTCACAATTACATGAGAAATCCCATCTGCAATTACGAAGGTTTTTGAAAAATCACAGAATGAATCAGAAGAATCATCGCAGGCAAAATTATTCCGCTTTACCTGTTCATTTAGGCAATGATTATCAGTCGAATCGTTAATCACAGGTGCTTCCTGGCTAACAGCCAAGAGAGGGTCTTGAGACGCAGGGGTTACGGCATTCAGTGGCGTCAGCATATTTTATTGAAGAATTTGGGTGCTCACTCTCTATTGGGTCACTAGAAAATTCGGTAGCGGCTTTGCAAATAGAACAGATCCAGTTAGGAGTATTCTTTCTATCAGAAACGGTGATCCCTGAACAAGAGGGATGAAACAAATTGGGACACTTAGTGCATTGCAACAGCGTGCCTTTCCCCAAAGAACGTTCACAGTTAGGGCACACTTTTGGAGACATCATTGGCTTGAAAAAAAAAAATATCACCCCAAAAGACAAGGGAAGCGTCAGCCCCGTTACCTTATCCCCGCAATTTAAGGGAGACTCTCCCGGCAGGTACAACGGCACTTGCCACGGGTTACTGCCCCTCTTCTGCTTGTCAATTATGGTTACGCAAATTGAAAATCAGCACAAATCTACTTTTGTAAAGTGTAAATAAATGTCCAGAAACTAGGTCAGTAGATTACAACATTTTTAATCCGTATGAAATGTTATGACAGAATGGTTGCACAATTAACTCCGGTCACTGAATTAATATAGGATCCTACCGAGTTTCAAGTTGATAAAATCCAAAAAAAGGTGTTATCACATTCAAGTGCTAATTAGTTAGGTCAATAACGCTACTGGTTTTTGCAAGCTAACTTATATAGGTTATTTTTTACAATATGAAGAGATTATCAGGCTATTGGACATCCAGGGTGTATATAGGTAGTTTTCGGTTTGATTACAGACTGGAAAGGTTGAACTGATAAGATCACTCAGTCCCTGTGTAAAACCATTTGTGGCTGAATTAACATCCTGACAATCCAAAACCTTTGACCAGTCAAATTATTTCAGACGATCCGTGAACCGGTTCATATTCACAAATATTATATATCCTATTAGACGTAGGGATATTAGTTCTAGGGTGTTTAATAGTGGTTGGAAGGGTAGGGAGAGATAGATTAGAAAGTGGTCTGACAGGTCAGAGAATATTATTTTGGAGGACAGGTAGTTTCCCAAGGAAGTGGCTACAAAAATGTTATCAATTACAGTAGTGGTAGACCTCATAGGATCAACTCTAGTAGGAAAAAGGATTGTCGGAAGAAGACCACTTGAGGTAAATGTTTCAAAGAAGGTATCACAATCATTATTACTGCTAACATTTAGTAAATTACAATTGAAGTCCCCAAAAACTATTGCCTTCTTTTGTGGTAAATTAATAAAACTAGAAAAGTCATCAAAAAGATTACAAAAGAAAGGTGTCGGAAATGAGGGTGGTTTATAAAACAATGAAAAAAATAAAAGAATTGTCGTCAACACTTATATCAACAATTATTGAATAAATGCATCTATTATTTATAGGTTGCGAGAATAAGGATTCACAGTGTAATAGCCTGGTGAATGTAAAGAGAAATGCCAAAAGAGGACTTGGTTAATTTTCTTTCAATATGAATAGCTTGAAAGCCAGGGAGGGAAAATTCATTAGTATCATCAATTTCTGAAAGCCACGTCTCCGTTATTCCAATTACGTCGAAAGGGCAGTAACCGTTAATTAAAATTAAATCTTTAAAATTAGTCCACTTATCTCTTATGCTTTTGATGTTAAAGCAGATTATATTAAGTTTTGTCTCTTCCATTAGCTTTGGTTTTACATTTTTTACAAATCTAGTGTCGAGATATTGACAGTTTAAAACGGCTTAAGGGGCTATCAGGGCTAGCTAAGGGGTTGTTGCGCAAATTATTTTGTCATCGTAATAGTTAAAACAACATTATTGCACAGTGATAATTTTTGTGAGAAACGTAAAATCTTGCATAGTATACATTTAAATATCCATTGTGGTCGAAGTTTCATCATTTGCTTGATTTGAATACTGAAATTCTTCTTCAGCCGACGAATTATCATTGGTGGTAATTTTGGACTGGGATGGAAAGTTTGCCGTTTTTTCTTAGATTTCTTGCCTTTGACTAGGGCAATGGCGTCGATTTGATTAGCAGTTGAACCATCAACAACAGGCTTAACTAGCTTTGATGTGGAATCTATGTCCTTTTTGATGGAAGATAGTTGAGTTATAGCTGTTTGCAAGATGTCATCACCTAGGAGTTTGGTGATAGCTTTCTTCTTGAGAATATTTTTGGTTTCTCCTGGTTCATTACTAACCTCAATTAAGTGACTGACTGTGAGATAAGTTGCAAATCTTTGCCATTCTTGGCAAAGACCTAGGATTGGCTGGAAGAATTAATTTACCACCCCCGTACCCATGTCGCAGTCACGCGTCTAGCGGAGCGGGCTGGGAGAAAGAGTCTTTTTTAAAATCAGTTCTTATACAGCGTGAAGTGAATACAGTAAGACCTTTTTTTATACTATGTACTCTTTTAGCTTTTCAGCCTAGGTTGAGTCTAAAGAGATAGTTAGAAATCTTATCGTAAACCTTGGCTTTTAAAAGTGGCCCTGGACCATCCGATCACTCTAGTATGAACGGAACCGTTGGAGTAACCACGGAAATCCCACTATTTTGGCCGACGAGGGATCTCCCCCTCCAGTAAGTGGCATAGCAACCCCTTTGCGCCACTTTTGCCTTTAAAAGTGGTGAACCCCTTATGTTAATCCTCCAATACCAGGGGACAACTTTTTCCTAAGTCCTAAATATAGAAAATCCTTCACAGCTCAATGAGTTGATGTCATCTTAACTTTCTACTATCGGTTCTAAGGGAAAAAACCATGTACATCTTATTTTTGTTTGTTTTCAGGCTGAGTCCTATCTTTGTTCGTTTTTTACCATGTCAGGATTATATTTTAATAAGTAATAGATTCTAAGGAGCTTACTTTAGCATTATTTATCCAGTTCTTTTCTCCATAATTAACTACAGCAATGAAACAATAGATCCCGCGATGCTTTCAAAAGCGTGTGTCCACTTAATGAACTTTTTGGAATAAGCAGATTCAATTAATGTTGCCACATTAAGAGTTATTTATTAACATTTAAAAATGCGTATGTTTTATCTTCTATAAAATTTGACTATAATAAATACATATCAACTTTATAATATTGCTGTTTCTTCGCTCCAATTTCTTTACTGTTTAAGTTCCACTGTTTTATTACTCTTTAAGCTTCAATTTCTTTGTAAATGAATGAATTATAACGTACCAAGAGGTAGTTGTAATGCTAGTAATACTATTCCTTTATCTGTGCCATAAAACATAGTAAATAAAGCGAGACACTCAACCCAATTTGATTAGATTTAAATAATGTTGATGAATGCATCTACGGGCATAGGCAAAATGCCTTTTTTTAGATTCACGAATTTTTCTATTGATTATATAGCAATTCAATAAGAGCCATCTATTTTGTCAACTGTTATCGTCTTCCAAAGAGTCAAAAAGCAATATAGTATATGTTTTTTGTAGTAGGTCAACAGTAAGTGGCTTATTGACGTCAAACAATACAGCCTAAATGTATTGTAAGGTATATTCAATTATGGTTAACATTTGCAGCAATTATAATTTTGAAGTCGCACCGTCCCCAAAACAAAGTTAATATTAACTTTGGGACTCTTATAAATACGAGTTTTTCTTTGCCAAATATATCTGATAGGTCAAGAACTCATTCAGATTCAATACTAGCTGTAAGGATACTTACTTATTCAAGTTAATGCTCTCTAAATTGTTCACATAATTGCCCTAGTTCTAAAAGTTGGTTGTCAAACAAGTACAATACATGGCCATATTCAAAGATTCAATTTCTAGTTTGTGCTTATTTTTATTCTATGAACTGTCCATTCTTTTTTGTGTAAATTAAATTAAAAAAAAGTTTTTTCAATTGAAAATTAGGACCAGGATTAAAACTAAAATAGAACACGAATTATTCCATGAATAAGGGGGGTGAAACTTTGCTCTTTACCTTGCTCCTCGATACCTCGCTATTTATGATAGTTGTTTTTGGTCCTTTTAAAAGAGCTTTTTATCCTAATTACATACGCTTTGGGTTCCTAGCCGAGTGGATTGGTGCGCTATATTTAGGATCCCTTGTCCGAAAGGGTGAGGGTTCGAATCCTAGTCTATCCAATTATTTGGTTTGGGACGGGGTTTAGTGTGGCGTGATTCAGTAAGCTCAGTCAGAGTTGACCAAGATCCAAATGGGTACCTGGAGAAATCTGGGGAAGGTAAACAGAAAGGTGTGCGAAAGCCTAGGGTGGCTGGCTTTCATCCCCCCTTGCACTTTCTGGCTGAAAGGCCTTGAGACGGAGATCAGCACCGCCGGGATGGACCTTAAGGATCTAGTGCAGCATCCTTTATCTTAATTTACGTTACCCTTTGGGTTTCAGGAGTCACTCTTAAAAAGTTGGGACAAATAGTCAAACTCACTTATATATGAAATAATTTCCCGTTGTTTTCAGTTTAGGGCTGCTCCTTACTTTTTTTTATTAAGTTTCTGATCATTTTTCAAATAATGCCGTTAAATCTGGTTTTCTCTTCATGAAAAATTCACTTCATTCACGGGAAACTTGTTCTTGAAAAGTTGTCTCATGTAAACTACCACCCCCCCCCCCCGTCCCCCGTAAAAATTCTCCAGACAATTATATCCTTTCTGAAAATCCCCCCTTAAAATATTTTTGGACGATTCCCCTTGAAAAATTGTCCTAATAATGCTTTCATTTGAAAGACTTAATTTACTTAAAAATACTTTGTTTGGTGAAGCTTTAAGCAGGGATTCTAACCTGAGAATGTTATAACAACCCAAAGCGAACCGTAGAGAAACAATTATAATACATCCAAGAAAGCTGCCTAAGACCAAGGAGCCGCCCAAGGAAACCACTGATTAGACCTAAGATGGAACCGGGGAGGAAAAAAAAGCTTTAAGTTTGATGTCCTTCGTACTTTAAGATTAGATCAGATATAGCCCTTTGGTTCAGACATAGTCATCCACACTTTTATAATGTTAAACATTAAGGAATACATTTTTTTGGCATGAAAATGTGAAACAGAGGCAATGAGATTAAACACAATTTTACAACAGAGAGAAGCGGCTACAAAACGGTTATTGATTTACTCTAACTTTCCCTGTCAATGGCACAAGACCTCAGTGTACTTTTGCGTTATCCCCCTCAATGAAATCCGTATAATATTATGGAAACATATGACGCAGTATTAAAACATTTTTGATTTAGGAACTTCGATAGAAAGATGGAAATAAATAGCGATAAGAAAAAAAAATGTTTTATTTTGCTCATTAGTTAGAGTATTTAATTTTTTTATGACATTATACCATCTCAGAATGCGACAGTTCTCTGCTGCTTCTCCTAGATTTTACTTTCTTAAATTTCAAATTAGTTTTATTTTACGTTAAAAAGAAATAAAATGATAATCTGGATTATGAGAATTTCTGTCTATACGCCCTTATGCCAAAATACATCTTAGTAGAAAAAAAAAAAAAACAATAAACAGAACCCTTTTAGATCGCCACTTTACTATTTAGTCTTTGTTGTCTATGGGTTACTTCAGAAACATTCTGCAAAATAAAATGTATATTTTGGGGAGAGAGGGTTTTGGTTTCCATTAATGCTCCCGTCTTTGCTTAAGTAAAAGTATATAAAAACATCAGTAGTTAATTTTTTTGAGATAGTTATAGATTCGTTGCTTGGGCTAAAGAGCAATAGAAAATTTGAGAATAATTATGATTACAAATGTTCTGGTAATTGATTCTCCTTCAAAACGAACCACAAATTTTATTGTTTAAAACATACGAATAACAAAAAGTCCTATTGGAAAAAACAAAACTACCATAATTAGGTTAGAGGTTTGTAACCATGACCCTTTTCATTTACAGGACAATCCCTGTTCATTTATGTTTTGATGACCGTCGTTTATTTTCATTCAAAAATCCACTCCGTTATATTGCATTCAGACTTTTACCTTATGCTATATTTAGTTTCTTATACTATTGAAGCGATTAATTAATTAATAACAATATTTTCAGGACATATTGATTCAGAAAGATCCTAGAAGATTACTGGAAAGAATGAATGAAGAACGAAATAATGCATAATAATGGCTGAAGGTTTTGAAGGATTGTAGTGAAATTTTATAAGTTGCACATTTTTTTAATAATGTCCTTTGCTTAGCAAAGGACTTTAAAGAAGCTGTGGCGTTTTTTTGGCCTTTTTATTATGTGTAAATCTCTATTTTAGTTTTGACTTATTAGGTTAAAGATGAACTTTCAAAACGGACAATCAAAGTAGGTAATTATAGGTTCAAAATAAATATATGTTTCATCTTAATAAAAGTAAATTCGTTCAATGGAATAGGTACGTTTCATGCTTTGTAAAAGATGCCATCTATAAGGGTTATTTTTCAAATATAAATACTTTTTTGGAACACATTCAGATTAGGAATCATAGGTTGAAACAAAGCAATTTAGTTCATATTTTTGCGTTTTAATTCTTGTCACATTGTGGGAATTAAAAAGAAAATATATTTTTGTATATCCCCAGTATTTAATAAAATTTACATCTGACAAAAAATTTGTTGCATTCACAAGAAATAGCCTTTTTATAAGGTAATGACGTTGGATGCCAAATTAAATGTTCGAAAATAGGTGTTCCAAAAAAAAAACAGAATATTTTTTTTTGTCACGTACTTAATTTCTCTTAATATTATTCCTTTAAATTAAAAATACATAGTTGTGACTTATTAGGCAAAGCAGACACAAATTGTATCGTAATATTACTACTCCAATCGATATTTTCCGACTTACAAATATTCTCCGCACAATTTTTCTATATTTTTTGTATTAAATGAATAAATTATTTATGAAGAAAATGAACAAGCAAGGACATGCTCTTTGGATGAAATTAACTTTAGAAACTTGTTGATAACAGCAACACTTAGCTATAAATCAGCTAAAACAGTATAATGATTTGAACCTACTGTTTTTATGTTATAAAATACCAAATTGCTAAAGATAGCTTTAAAACAGCTGTGGCAAGGGATAAGCGAGGTCTTAGCTTCACAATTAAAATTTATAAATGACTCGTTTTTATTTTTATAAATGATTTTTCCATTTTATTAACTCTCAGAATAACAGAGCAAAACTTCTTTAACTAAGCTAGTACAAGAACTTCAACAATTGAAAACCATCTAAGATATTAAATGCCAAAAATGTGTTGAGAAGATTATAGTTGTAACGTTGAGAATTTGAGAATAATTACGATTACAAATGTTCTGATAATTGATTCTCCTCCAAACAAACCACGAATTTTATTGTTTAAAACCGATACGAATAACAAAAAGTCTTAATGGAAAAAACAAACTAGCATAAAAAACTTCGAGGTTTGTAACTATGACCCTTTTCATTTGCAGGACAATTCCGGTTCATTTATGTTTTGATAACCGTTGTTTATTTCATTCAAAAAATCACTTCGCTATATTCTATTCAGACTTTTACCTATATTATATTTAGGTTTTTTTTTACTTTATTCAAACTTATGATGACAAATATTTTGGTTTTAAAGAAGCTTATTACTTCCACTTAAAAAACTCAGTTTTCCCTTTTATATAATTTAATTATTTGAAAAAGCAACGTTTTCTAAAGAGTTAAAGAGGCTGAGTTACAAGGTTGAACCTTAAAACGTACAGGGATTAGGAGGCACAGTTGGGGGGCTGCCGCCCCCCAAACCCTCCGCTTTCGCAGCCTTTAAATAAAAAAAAGTTTTTTAAACTGAAAATAAGGAGCGACATTAAATTTTAAAACGAACAGAAATTATTCCGTATATGAAAGGGGCTGTGCCCTCCTCAACGCCTCGCTCTTTACGCTAAGGTTTGACGTTCTCACAACTTTTTTTTAAACAATAAAAACTTTAGCGTAAAGAGCGAGGCGTTGAGGAGGGCACAGCCCCTTTCATATACGGAATAATTTCTGTTCGTCAACAAATGAAACAAATGTCTTTTCATCAAATGAAAAGACAACTTTTTTCAACTGAAAGTAAAGAGCAAGGTTTAAACTTAAAATGATCAGAAGTTTTTCCATTACAGTCGCATTCTCAATCCTCGCTCTTTACTCTAATTAAATAAAAAAAAAACAAGTTTTTTAAACTGAAAGTAAGGAGCGACATTAAAACTTTAAAACGAACAGAAATTATTCCGTATATGAAAGGGGCTGTGCCCTCCTCAACGCCTCGCTCTTCACGCTAAAGTTTGACTTTCTCACAACTCTTTTTTTTAAACAATAAAAACTTTAGCGTAAAGAGCGAGGCGTTTGAGGAGGGCACAGCCCCTATCATATACGGAATAATTTCTGTTCGTTTTAAGTTTTAAGGTCGCTCCTTACTTTCAGTTTAAAAAAGTTGTTTTTTATTTGATTTCTGATCGTTTTTTCGTTAATGCAGCTTTTATATTTTGGCTCGCCGGCATTGAATAAGTAAGCAAAATTTGCATAAAAAATTTACTTTTCTTTTGCTAAATGGCTCTCTAAATTTGGTTCTGACGTAATTTAAAAAATTAACTTACGTAACGAACTTCTATATTCGTATATTTTTCTTCTGGCAAAAAATACACAGTTGCAGATTTTTGCAGATATGAGCTTGAAACCTATGTTATAGGGTTTTCTGATACGCTGAATCTGACGGTGTGATTTTCATTAAATTTTTTTTCACTTTTAGGGGATGTTTCCCCCTCTTTAAAAAATCAGGTAAATTTTCTCAGGCTCGTAGCCTTTGATGAGTAATACTAAACTTAATAAAATTCATCATATATTAGAATCAACATTATAAGCCCATTCTTTGATACATTTATTGACATCAAAGTTCCGTTTTTTAAAAGTTTTCGATTACTATTGAGCCGTATCGCTTTTTTTTATTGTTTTTTTTTATTGCGTATATGTTATTACGTATATGATGGGGTTCTCCCCTTAGTCAATACCACGCTCTTTACGTTAAAAGTTAAAAAATTTTTAATTCACAAACCCCTGAATCACAAAGGCCGTTTAATTAGAATAGATAGCCCCTCCTCCACCCCCCCCCCCCACCAGAAAAAAATTCTTCCTGAAAATGTCTGTATACTTCCCAATAACCAATACAATATGTAAGCAATGGGCAAAGTTCATAACTTGCAGCCCTTCCCCTGGGAACTGTGGGGGATTAAGTCATCGTAAAAGACATATTTATTAGATTTTCGACTATGCTGGACAAAATGGCTATCTCAAATTTTAATTGGGTGACTTTGAGAAAAAATATGAGCGTGGGAGGGGGCCTAGCTGCCCTCCCATTTTCTTTGGTCACTTAAAAAGGGCACTAGAACTTTTAATTTCCATTCCAATGAGCCCTTTTACGATATTCTAGGACCACTGGGTCAATACGATTACCCCTGGGAAAAAAAAATAAACACGCACCCGTGATCTTTCTTCTGGCAAAAAATGCAAAATTCCACATTTTTGTAGATAGGAGCTTGAAACCTCTACAGTAGGGTTTTCTGATACGCTAAATATGATGGTGTGAATTTCATTAAGGTTTTTTCAACAACTTTTAGGGGGTCTTTCCCCTTTTTTCGAAAATCAGCCAAATTTTCTCAGGCGCGTAACTTTTGATGGGTAAAATTAAACTTGATGAAACTTATATATTTGAAATCAGAATTAAAATCTGATTCTTTTGATGTATCTATTGGTACCAAATTCCGTTTTTTTAGAGTTTCGGTTACCATTGAGCCGGGTCGCTCCTTACTTACAGTTCGTTACCACGAACTGTTTGAAAAGCAAGTTTTTTAAAAATACTTCAAATTTAACAGCCCTTGTGTTCTATGACTCATTCCTAAAGGAACGTGTCATAGAACGATAACGAAAACTGACTAGCTTCAACGATAAATAAAAGTTCAAATAGGGATAAAATCCTTTTAATAGACAGTGATGATAGAAATTCACAAAAATACTAGATATTTCGGTCACATATACAGTGACCGTCATCAGTAGTAAAACTAAAATAAAACAAAAGTTTTTATACTAAATCAAATAACACTACATATTGATTGAATCTCTAATCCTTTTCAAAGCAAAGGCGGAAGCTATTCTCTTTGACCTTCTTGGGATCGGTTCATTAGCGTTCAATGATATAACATTTGACAAAGGTCAACTACATTGGGTGAATTGAACTTTACTCTGTCAGATTTTAATAAATTATCATAGATAGAGTCCAGCCCATATTCACCTGTATCCCGATTCAAAGCAATATTCTTGAATAAGATTTTCTTTATTTCAAGAATTTCACGAAAATTTTGCTTTAAACCCCGATCCCTAGAAATCAAAGAGACATTCTCGAACAAAATAAAATGGTCTGGAAAATTAAAAATATGTTCAGAAAGGGCTGAAGTGAAATCTTCAGACTTAGAAACTTGCTTTAAAGCCGAAGAAATAGAATCTTTGTGTTGTAATAATCTCATTTCCAAACTCTGGTTAGTACGTCCCACATATGAGCTTCCACAAGTACATGGGATCTGATAAACCCCACTTTGTTGCCCCAATAAAATTAGATCCTTCCCAGAATTTAGAAAACTACCCAAAGTATTATTACTCTTTAAAGCTACCCTTAAACCATTGCTTTGTAAAATTCTTTTAAGTTTTTCACTTAGCCCGGGTACATATGGTAAGGAACAAAAAAACATCCTTTTCCCGAGTTGTCTCCAAGACTTCCTTAGAAATCTCTAGAAACCTTTTTCTTCTTTTCGAAAAAATCTGGTTAATTAACCATTCTGGATACATGTTACTTATTAGTATTTTCCTTAGAAAAGACAACTCCTCCTCAACAAATTTTGGAGAGCAAATACTAAAGATCCGATCAGTTAAAGAAATGATCAAGCCAATTTTTACTTGGCGAGCGTGACCGGAACTATAAGACAAAAATCTATTGTTATTTGTAGGTTTTCTGTAAATTTTAAAATCCAGACTATTTTGATTTTTCAAAAGAAGAAAAACATCTAGGAAAGGAAGTTTCCCATTCTCTTCCAATTCAACGGTAAACTTTAAATCCCCTCCCAAACAATTAAGATGTTCCAAAAATCCTTTTAATTCCTCCTCCCCATAATTCCATACTGAAATAATGTCATCCATATACCGGCCCCAGAAAATATGTTTTAAAAAATATGAATCTAACGCAATTGTTTCAATATTCTCCACAAAAATATTAGCTAATAAAGGGGATAAAGGGGCCCCCATAGGTAAACCATTTATTTGTTCGAAATACTCCCCTCTAAATTGAAAAAAATAAGAGAACTTATTGCACAACCTTACTAAATTCATAATTAGAGAAACTTCCAAATCTGTTTTGCCACTAATCAAATCCAAATTTCTTAAGAGCTTTCCTTCTAGAAGAGTTTCGGCTACTTTTACATCAATATTTGTGTATATTTGATACAATATGTCGAAGCTTGAAAGCAAAGAATTTCGAAGAAGTTTCTACTTTTTTCAGTTTTTCAACCAAATTCGAAGAATTCTTAATATACGAAATTTGTGTAGACAAAAGTGGTTTACAGATTGACACTAACCATTTGCTCAAAACACTTGTAGGTGACCTTGTACTTGACACAAATTGGTCGTAATGGTAGGTTAGGCTTATGAATTTTGGGAAGTCCATATAATTTAGGGCACAAGGAACTGCGTGGCAGGCATTTGTAATAGAGTTGAGGTGTAATTTTTCCTTCATCCTTTAAGCACTTCAATTCTTTCTTAAACTTATTTGTAAAAGAGTCTGTTGGATTATACGATAGCTTCTTGTATGTTTTTTTTTCATCCTCTAGTAAACTTCTTAATTTTGAATCGTAGTCCTCAGTATTCATCACAACTAAAGTGTTACTCATATCTGCTTTTGTAATGATAATTGAACTATCCTTTTTCAAGTTTTTAAGAATTCTTATTATTTGATTTAGTATCAAAACTTTTGTTTTATTTTGTTTTATTTTAGTTTTTACTACTGATGAAGGTCACTGTATTTGTGACCGAAATATCTAGTATTTTTGTGAATTTCTATCATCACTGTCTATTAAAAGGATTTTATCCCTATTTGAACTTTTGTTTATCGTCATGGAAAGGCAGTGTGGTCTCCGAAATTATCTATGACTAGCTTAAAGAGCAAGGGTTGAGAAAGGAGCCACTCCACTCATATTTAAAATGGCTCTTTGTTTCTCTTAAGCTTAAAACTTGGTTTTATAAATGGAATTTCTGATTGTTTTTCAAATTTTGACAAGAAATCCTTTCCTGCTTTCTGTGTAAAATTTGGCTCAGAAATTTCCCTGAATTTTACCATGAAAAATTATTCCCCCGGAAGGGCTTTATACCACTCAAGGACCCCCTTCCCACCAAAAAATACCACTTCCCATTATAATTTTTTTCCTATTCTGCAATGAGAAATACTATATGTGAACGGTGGGCAAACTGCGTAACTTGTAGTTCCTTCTTCTTGGACTATAAGGGATCATTTCCTCCCCAAAGATAAATTATTGGACCTTTCTACTGTTTAAATCAAATTAATAATGCCAAATTTTGATATGTCATTATATGGGTAAAAAAGGGGCATGGAACAATTGCTAGCTACCCTCCAATCTTTGGTTATTCTCAAAGGTCAGTAATATTTGTGATTCACGATCAAATAAGCCCTCTTCTAATCTTCTAGGTTTGGTTTGTTACAATTGGGCATGGGGAACGAAACATATAAACCCGTATCTCTTCTAGTAAAAAGTACAAAATTCAAGATTTTTAGATAGAAAATAGGAGTTAAAAACTTCTACACTTAGGCTCTCTAATCAGAAAATAATAAATATGAAAAATAAAATCAAAACAGGTGAGAAAACAAGGATTTTGTCAGCCAGTGGCAAACCATGATGACGAAGAAACAAGCAAATATTTCTACAAGGACCTCCCTCAAGCTGTCCTCAGTGCTAAACTTGATATGAAACCAGTGATAAACAAAAATTTCTTATTTGAACGAAAACCATCAAAAATTTTTAACTAAATGTTTTATACAATCTCCTTCCAAAAAATATAATTTACACATAAAGGAAACAAATATATTTGCAAATAAAATGTCTACTAGAAGTTAAAAAACTTCTACACTTAGGCTCTCTAATATGCTGAATATTAACGTGCTTTACATTTCGATGCTGTTTTCCTCCTTTGTCAAAAATCAGGTGAATTTCATCAGGCCCGTAGAGTTTGAGGAATAAATTTTATTTTTTATTTTGATTGTTGTTGGACCGAGTCACTCTTTCCTTACAGATCACTAACACGAAATACTTGATATTTAAATACGTTCTAAGACCACACTGGCTAAACTTGACATATGAAACTCAGAGAGGAAAGAAAATAATAAAATGAAAAATAAAATCAAAAACAGGTGAGAAAACAAGGATTTTGTCAGCCAGTGGCAAACCATGATGACGAAGAAACAAGCAAATATTTCTACAAGGACCTCCCTCAAGCTGTCCTCAGTGCTAAACAAAAAAGAAAGAAGAAAAAAAAACAACGAAAATTTAACCTTTCGAAGTTTACCCGACAACGACAAAACAGACACTCAAAGTGTCTATGGATTTGACAGTGGAAGAAGACACAACCATGTATTTTATAAAACAAATCTCTTATTTAAAATAAAGTATTTTATCGATTCAACGTTTCATGTAATTTTTTTTCTATATGAATGAATACTAGATAGGAATGACACAAAAGGCTAAGTAGAAACAGAGTTGAAGGTATAGAGTGAAAGGATATAGGGTAAAACAATAGCTCCAGAGGGAGCTATTTAGAGGGTTAGAATCACCCCTTTCCAGTGAACATGGCCATTTATATCCGTTTAACAAGAGTCCCACTTGATATGAAACCAGTGATAAACAAAATTTCTTATTTGAACGAAAACCATCAAAAATTTTTAACTAAATGTTTTATACAATCTCCTTCCAAAAAATATAATTTATACATAAAGGAAACAAATATATTTACAAATAAAATGTCTACTTTTATTTTTGTACATTCTACACCTTAGAAGTAGGTATTTATAAATCCTAAGTTGAAAAGACATCCATTTTTTTAAAAAAGGGGTTTATCTCTCACTGCCATCTTTATTTCAAAGTACTTACTCTACCACTGAATTCCAGCAAACCCTTAATTATTCAATGCAAATGAACTTTTGCCATTGGTTTCATATTAGCTTATAGAACAAAAACCAGTTTTTTGACATGATGCCTATACGTGCCACATTTCGATAGAGTCGTTTTTGGGTTTAGAATTGGCATGTCATCACCTTCGTATTAGCTTAAGAAACAAAACAAGTCTTGTGACGTCAGCTCTTAAAAACATGCCCCTTTTCGACAAGAATTCATTTTTGTTTCTATGCGGCCATGCCACACAAAAACCTGTTTCAAACATGCCACAAAGCGGCTGATCCTGTTTTCGACCGACCCTCAAATTTTCTTGGCACACTTCCAATTGCTGCAATTTCCTGGTTGTTAGTGAGCACTTTTTGGACCATCTTTGCACACACCTTGTGCATATTCAAATGCACTGTCACAATGTCATGAACAACAGATTTTGGTAAATTTAACATTTGAGCAACTAAATGAATACTTAGTTGACAGTCTGAGTTCAAAACTTTGCACACACAAGTCACATTGTTGGTGTTTGTTGAATGTCTTCCAGCATGGTTTCATCAACAGCCTCTTCCCAGCCCTCCAAAAAGGCCTGGTCCCACTGAAATACGCCACTTCTTGCTAAAGCAAATCTGGGTAAGCCTGTTTGATAATATCAAACGTCTCTGTCATAGACTTACAAAGTTTCACACAGAATTTAATTGCATACCTCTGCTCTAAGGGATGCTATATTTTTTGGCTTGCACCACTCACAGAAACAGGTCATGCAAAATGCCTGTCCTGACTCTCCAGGTGCTCTGAGAGACAACTGACCAGCTTGCTTGTTAGCTAGGAACAACCTCAGCCAAATTCAGTCAGCATGCACAAGCTCCAAAATACAGTTGCAGTGAAAGAAAATGAGTCTTTTACTTTTCAGACAAACCCTTGTAGAAGGAGGCACAGACATTAGTTGGACATTTGAATGTTGGAGGGATTGCTGCAATTAGCAATTTTTTTTTTAATGATGGCACCCTTACAAATTATCAAATCTGCTTCTCCATTAGTTTTCTGTGTTTCAACTCCTAAACTAGAGCTCTTGATTTATTTGATCTTTCTTTGGACTATCACCACAAAAACTGATGGATGCTTTTGTTTCAAACAATTTCTGTATTAGGCCTATTTGCTTTCTAAATTTAGTTGATGGCACAGAGAAAAGGAGAGCAGGGGGTGCATCAAACCAGAGGTTTTATGGCTATTTGAAGGTCTTTCTACTTTTGCTGGGGGGAGGGGGGCACCAATGTCAACTCCATAAGTGTGTAACAGGTAATTATACAGGAAAACTGCATCATCAGTCTGGGTGGGATTTCCATATGCAACATTATTCAAACATCTTCAAAACACTGGTGCTCTGAATGTGCTATCTGACAACATCAGTTCAGTTAATTGGGCTACAGGAAGTTGAGACAATTAAGAAGACACTGTAGAAGCCACTAGGTCCTGAACAGTTGAAAACACAGCACACTGATTGTAGTGAATTTTCAATGAGTGATAATTTATTGGCAATATCACTAACCCAAGCAGAAACATCACATTTAATGTCAGTTCTCAGTTGGGTAAGTATCTGGGTCAACTGACTAGTGGTGGCAAACTCCATCTTAAATCAACAGCAACTACAACTTGGTGGTGTGAAATTGAATACAGGATTGTTGGCCAAATTTGTGTGAAAGAACGGTAAAATTCTACTTTAGTTACTTTTACCTATATTGGAAAGGGGTGAGGTTAGGAAAAACTGAAACTTTCAGGGATGGTCTACAGGCTAAAATATGTCCTGGGAAGGTATTTGAAGTACTTATCTCCTCTCCTTCTCCCTCTAGAGGATCCTGAAATTTGCCTACATGACAGGTCTATACCTATTGAAATTTTGACAAAACAAAAAATTTTACAATGATTTTCTGTTAGGCTATAAGTTTTTTTTTCTCTGGCTTTAGTTCTGAAAATGAAATTCCTGTTATTTGAGTAGTAGTTTAAGCCATATCAATGTTAATTTTCAAAAATTTCGGAAATGTATTTGTCTTTAAAACTTTATAAATCAGGATTGAGCAAAGTTGTGAAGCTGAAAACAATTTTGTTGACTTCATTTTAAGCAGAAGATCTATTTTACAAGGTTTCAGTTTTATAACACACAGATTTTAAAGGTCATCAAAGGTCAGGAGCCTCTAGAGGGAAGAGTGGAGGTAGGTACTTCAAAATACCTTCCCAGGACATACTTAGCCTGTATATCTATCCCTGAAAATTTCATTTTCCTAACCAAACTCCTTTCCAAGATAGCCAGAAGTAGCTAAAGTAGAATTTTACCAAAGAACTTTATTTTACCCATATTTGTCATTTTCTGCTTATATTTATGCCTAAGTGTCATTTTAAGTGGTTTCCCTTGGTGTGTCACTTTACTTACTTGGATTTTGAAGCTGGGGAATTTTATTTTCTATTCCCAAGGGACTTGTCCTTTGTCTGCTTCAAGTTTAAATTATAATTTCAAGTAATTTAAACAAACAAAACACAGCTGTTGTTAAACAAAGCCAGGCTAAAATTCAATGTCATTCTCCTTTTTCCAAATTTGCAGTCAATTCAGTGTGGCCAGATTGTGAACAAAAAAGTAAGCCGCAGCCTTTGAAAAACAAGCCAAAAATAAGCCAGACAATTTTTTGCCCAAAATCTAACTTTACTTTTAATGGTGTCCAGTTTTGACGGCCGTTTTATAGAAATACTCACCACTATTCAGGTCCTTTGATCCTACTGGCATTATCCACCTTCAATTCATTCCCTGGTTTGCGGAAGTTCAGTTCCAGTGTAGAGATTATTTTGAGGCTGCATTTAGTAGAATTGCGATAAACAGCTACCCCATGGGAACTCTAGAGACTTTACAGAAATTCCCGCGCGCTATGTTCAGAAAATGCTCGACCATGCTTGCTTTCCTGTCCAACAGTTCGGGAAAATTATTGACGAGGACGCCCACCGGCTCGATTTCTCCTGTGTTACTTCGAGCACTGTCCGTTTGTGCGCTGCAATTTCTGTATCCCATAATTTCACTGAGTCGGACCTCGATTACTATAATGATACTCTGTGACCCAATGCGGCACAACTTACAATGCCTGCCCCAGGCCCTGGGGGGTAGTGAGGACACCTGAATTTTTGCTATCTGACTTTTGAGCAATTTTTAACTTAATGGCTATCTCAAAATATTTATTGGATGTATTTGGGGAAAAGGAGCATGGGGGGGGCTAGTTGCCCTCCAATCTCTTTTTACTCTTAAAAAACTGAACTAGAACTTTCAACTTCCAATCAAAATGAGCCATCTCTGAAGTTTTTACAAGCATCCCTTCAATAACAGCCATATATTCCCAGGGCGTAACCTTACAACACCTGCCCCTGGGCCCTGGGGGGCTGTGTTGACCCTGGAGTTTTTGTTATATGATCTTTGAACTATTTAAAAAAAAAGCTATCTCAAAGTTTTTATTGGATGGGTTTGAGGAAAAAAAGGGAATGGAGGGGAGGGGGGCTAGGTGCCCTCCAATCCCTTTGACTCTTAAAACTGAACTAGAACTTTCAATTTCCAATTAAATGAGCCCTCTTTGAAGTGAATATGAGCATCCCTTCCATAAGACTCATATATGCCCCCAGGGCACAACTTACAATGCCTGCCTTGGGCCCTGGGGGGTTGTGTTGGCACCAGAATTTTTGTTATATGATCTTTGAACATTTTTATTGGATACATTTAAATTTTTATTGGATGCATCAGGAAAAAAAGAGGTTTGGGGGGGGGGGGAGCTGGCTACCCTCCAATATCTTGTGATGCTTAAAAAGTGAACTAGAACTTTCAATTTCCAATCAAATGAGCCCTCTCTGAAGTTTATATGAGTATTCCTTCCATTAGGCCTAGTGCCCAAAACCTCCCCCCCATGGAAAAAATTCATACATCTTTCTCAATAGCAAATACTTTATATAAACAATGGACAAATGTCATAACTTAAATTACCTTTCTCCAGGGGTTTGTGGGGTCAAGTTACACTTGTAGTTATGTTATTCGACTGATTATATCTTTTAAAAATTAATATTTTCTGGTTAATTTTTATTATAAGCCCACCCAGCATGAGCAGTCTGGAGCAGAGTATGGAGGAGTTGAATTCGAATTTAATTGGGGATCAATCACCCAGGGTTAAACTAGAATTCCTCCCTCAAAATAGGAACAAATTGAATCCCAAACTGCAATCCATGATTTCAAACAGCTCTTAAAAAGGAATTTAATGGATATGCCCAAGTATATGTTGATTGATCTTTAAGTGAAGAGGGATGTGGAAGTGGATGCTTTTTAAAAGAGCTCAGTCTATGCATTGTGAAAAAACACAAGGCAGGACCAGCACACTAAACAGCTGAAGTAGCTGCAATCAATGTGTGCTTAGAGAACCCTAACTAAACTGAAACAGAGCAATTAACATATAGTAATATTCTCTGACTCTAAATCTGCTCTCTATATCCTATGAAACACTAACTTTGAAAAACACTGGACATAGGCCTACATCAAACCAAAGAAAAAACTAAGCAGCCTTGGAAGATTAGGCTTTGTTACTAAATTTTCAATATATACCTAGTCATCTAGGTAAAGAAGGAAATGAAAAAGCAGACAAGATAGAAAAGCAAAAAAGCCAAATGGAACCAGTGAAATCTCTAACTATAAGGGATACAACTAGATTATGACTAAAAACATTGCTTGAATTAAAGCCACTAAATTTATCCCCCTTTCCAACCAGTATACAATCAGTCTGGTTCAACTGCCTGTGTTCAAATACAGCTAACTTCAACCACCACTCTCCTTCATACAAAATAAAGCAGCCAAATGGAGAAGTTGCCAATAGCCCATTTTGCAGGTACTGTAAAAACACAGAAGAAACCCCTGAGCATATATACTGTTGAATGTAAAATACTGGAAAGAAAACTGTCAATGGATCTAAATCTACAACACCCTATATAGTAGGTCAAAATACGCTGACTACATTGAATTAGATAAACCCTACTATGATGTTACCTCACATTATTAGCTAATAGCTGATTTACATCTTTCCATATTCATCCACATTTTGAATATTAATAAGCAGTGTTTACAACAAGGCAGTTTACTATAACAGTAACATAATTTTTACAACAAGAGAAAACTATGTAGTAAGGGATTATCTCATTCAGTAAAAATTGAATTCTCCCAAGAAGAAGTGTATGAACTTATCATGAGAAAAGAAGAACAAATTAAAGATTTGGATCTATGTCAACCCAGCCCAGAAAGAAGAGGGGTCAATGATCTGATTTTCAGGACACTTGCCTTGATTGTCTACAGTTGATTGATTAAATTTAATATAACAATGAACCTTGTTTTATTTGAAAATCTGAAAGGTTTTTTTCTAAATAACAAAACTATAGGCAGTGTTGCCACCAGCTCAAAAATAAAATCCCGATTTTTCTTCAAAAAAAATCCCGAAATTTCAAAAAAAATCCCGGAACACGGTTTTTAGGTTATACAACATAGGGCTGCAAGGTGATGACGTAAAAAGCAAGGCGCGAAATTCGAAGTACCGTGAAACGTGGTTTCTAGTTGTAACTAACAACTGATTGTCAATATTCCTAGTATTATTTCGACGTGAAAAAGTTCTGGTGGATTAGTAGGATCTACGACAATTTTTTTAGGCCAAAACAATTCGCCAAAGTTCCGAGAAAACGTGTCTACGCATCCACGTTTCATCGTTATTTGAATTTTCCCGCCAAGAATTGACGTCCACGCTTCGCAGCCCTATTCAATATGGCTTGGCCAGCGGTAAAAAGTTGCCTTTTATCACGTCTTCACACGTCCCTTTCCCTTTTATCATACCTGCTTTTCTGTTTAGTGGCTGTGTCAAGAGGCACCCTTGGATCTCGTCGAAAGTCTCGTCAATCAAGAAGTCAACAGCGGAACTATCATTCGTCTTACAAAAGCATCCTTTTGAAATCTCAAGGCCCGACTTCACTACCCAGAAAACCTGGATTCCGAACGTACTAAAATCTGAGAAAATTCAAACGACATCATTCAAACATTCAGTCCAAGGATTCTTAATTGTTACTAAAAAAAGGAATCTGCTGCTTTCACACGAAAGAATCCGGAAGAAAAAACAGATCCCTTTTTTCCCGAATCTGGTACAGAATTCAACTTTCTTGTGTATTAAACCCAGGCCTTTGGATATTTGAAGAGAAAACTGTAAAGCAACAGTCAGAAAAAAACTGTTACTACCGAGTTATTAGTAAAAAGCGCTAAGTAAAGCAACCAACTAAAAAAATAACTAGTTTCTCAGATATTTATTGGTACGTTTCAGTAATCATTTCGCTTCAATTTTCGCACAGCTCAAATGACAACCCTAAGAAAAACTGGACAAATGAGCTTCAGTATATCAAACTAAGCTCGGACGGAGGACGCCCAGTCTACGGGAGAGCAAATAGTTTTTTTTTTGTGTTAAAAAATTTTAAAGTTGTAGGAGTAAGCCTTTTGGAAGACCACCTTTGGCTGGGTAATTTATAATAAAGAAGTTAGGTGACGCTTAAAGTAGTATATTTTAAAATATTTTTGATAAAAAATTTTACGTCACTGAGAGGAGAGGAGGTGGGATTAAAAAAAAAAAAAAAAAAAAAAAAATGCACATCCAGCGGTTCATACCTGATGCACAGAAATGGACTAATTTTTTTGCGGAATTTTTCCACTTTCTGGCCTTCGCCAGAAGAGACACCGGAACTGTCCATTTCTTTGCATCAGGTATGAACCGGTGGACGTGCATGAGGGCACTCAGCATCTCGCTGTCTAATCTGTTCCGAGAGCGGGCTCTTAATAAGCTTGAGAAGGGAAAACTGCCTTTCAGCGCCGGCACTACTGTGTGGCAGGCTCATCATGGTAAACATAAATGAAGGTAAGACTTTGAACATCTTATTTTTACCTGCATCTTTACAACTGTCCACAAAGGACCAAAACGCTACAGGACCTTCTTTACCTTTCACTTCAAAGATCTCATCCACAAATGGCAGTCTTCTCCACTCTGAGTTAAGCTCCTCGACGTCAACAGAGTATGTTGCACAAAACCTACTGTACAGCGGTGCTATAGAGGAGATCTGGCCCGAAAGAGCGATTGAAGGGTCAATACATTCTAACTGTTTCAAAGAGGATCCCTATGGTTAATCCTTTTTTGAATCTGCTTCACAAGAATCTGGTAGAACTTGACACACTTGACTTGAATGTCATTCACCTGATGAGAGGATAAACGCAAGTTTTCCGACTTGACTAGAACATCAAATTTGGCACCGAAGTAAATCTCATTAAAAGGTCTCAGGTTATGAGGGTTGAAGACGTCAACTTCAAAGGGATCTTTATTTCGCAGAGAATTTTCTTTCATGAAGTTTCTCAGAATTTCTCCCAGAGTATCTCTCACAGATTTCAAAATCAGGTGAATCCTAACATCTTCACTCTGGTACTGTAAATTCAGCCTATTCACCACAGGCAAAATGTACCCGAGAAACATATAATAGAGCTGCAACTCATGGCTTTGTAGCCCCTTCAATATTGCGTTGGCTGCTGGTATTTCTGTCAGCATCATCGACTGAAAGTACAAGGTTAATGCAGGCCACTGTTCCAATAATCTCTGCACCACCTGCTCCATGGCCAACCATCTTGTTTTACTTGGATAAAGTACGGCATGTTTGGCAATATTCAAAAAAGGCCTGGCATTCCTTAAACTCTTCTTTGCGTTTTGGTGAAAAGGCGACAAAGTTGTATATGTCATGACTAAATTGGATTACTGACGAATCCAGTGCCTCACAAGCAGCAGCAGAGCACAGGGCAAAAGAATGACAGATGCAGCCATGTACCACTAGCCATGGTAGCTCTTGTTTCAAGAGGGTAGCCAATCCATTGTTTTTGCCTAACATAACACTAGCATTGTCAGAAGCAAAACCAATAATATTTGCTACAGGGATGCCCCTAGTGACAAACTCATTAACGATTAATGCTTTTAGCCCAGCCGCAGATGCATCTTTTACTTTTGGCATTGCTAAAAATTCTTCGACAACTTTAAGATCGTTTTCGACCTTCTTGGCATAACGCACTAGAATCACTAAAAACTTCGTACACGAAACATCGGTAGATTCATCAACGATTATCGAAAATTTGCTCCTTTCAGATCAGTAGCAAGTTCCTCTTCCCCTTCTTTCGCAATCACGTGTTTGATCATTTCTGAAGATTTAGTCCGGGCGCAAGCAAGACCACTAACAGTCGGCGAGTCTTTTATGTAGTTTTTTTTTAAAACGTCAGGCACTGATCCATTTTAGAAACCGGAAGGTTCTCTTTCACAATAAACGCACACAAGCCCAGTTCAAGGCCTAAAATACTGTCTCTTAGTTTTGGCTCGCTCCTGGAGCTCTTTGGAAGCACATGATAAAGCCGATACTTGATTCATTTTAGCTTTGACAGCGTTAACATGAAATGGTCTGGACGCATGCCGTCTCATAGCAGACTTATTCCCTTTGAGTGGTTTTGAGCAATAGCTCAGTAAGCCTTTGATGGCTCTTTTTCATCCGCCTTAAGCCAGCCCTTAAATTCTGGCAAATGGAGCCACTTGCTGGTGAACTTATCTACATAATTTTTCTTGCCTTTGCTTTTCTGGACTGCACGTTTTTCTCTTCTCTTCCCAATCTCTTTGGAAGATGACGCATTTTTGGTTTTCACTGAATCCTTTCTAAGATTTCTGTTCTTCTCATTCAAAGAATGCCGCCCATTTTCAGCATTATCAGACTCCGACGACGACACAGGATTTGGATCAAATTCTGACCCCTCGTCACTATTGCTAAGGTCTTCGGTTAGATCTTCAGAAGAATGTTCGTCCTCTGAATCTTCAGAGGAGGAGTATTCATTATCGAAGTCGGACTGTCGATGTGGGCGTACGGTAGTAAACACTTCGTTTTCAAAATGTGACGAATCCGCGTCGGCAGAACAGCCAGCGTCGGGCTCTTGACGTGGATGTTTCGTAAGTAATATTTCCTTTTCAAGATCTGACGAACCTGTGGTGGCAGCTAATCCTGACTCTCCATGGGTAGTCTCAGGACTCTTCCGCTTTTTCGCAAACAAGAGGACGAATGTCCTTCATCTGTAAAAGAGCAGACTTAAGCATGGGCGTAGGCAGAATTTTGGAAGGGGGGGGGGGCAAAACCAGAACGAAATCTCTGAAAATTCGTCTTCAAAGCATGCCCGTCGTTTCGGTTTTCGTTAAGGACATAGAAACGTAAAAAAGATACATATAATGCTCTATGGGACCCTAGAAAACACTATTTCCCATCAAAACCCGAAATTCGTAGCGTTTTTCAAAAAGTTTGTTATTTACGAATTTACTATTTGGTCCGTGGGCTTGCAGCGTCCCTCTGGTGTTGCGACGAAATAATCTTTGGCTGATTTTTTCCTCAGTTGCCGATGAAAGGCTACAGAAGAAGCTAACGAAAAGCTATAAGGGAATGCAGGCAGAGAGACTGCATTTTCTGTTTTCTTCCTTCATTTTAAATCAACCAGGGTAAGAAGTCACATCAACGATTTTCAAATTTTTTGCGGCCGTGGTCTCGGATAGCACTGTGTAGGAATTATGACGTCTGGCCTCAAAATCTTGAAAAATCCCTAAACGTGTTAAAAAAAAGGCTTGGTGGATATGAATTGAGATTTTTAACCATGAATGAAGGTATTATCATTATTTTTTTGCGTTCCTATGTCCTTTAAATTGAAAATAAATATTTTTCTTAATATTTTTAAATATTTATACTAATATATATTATATTTTAATATATATTTTATATATATTAATTATTTTTAAATATTTATAAATTTCTTGCCACTCGAGTACCTAGTCTTTAGCATTCTGACTATTCTAACCCCCCCCCCCCCCCTGCCTACGCCCATGGACTTAAGTATTTACAGATCTACCAATTATTGTCAATGCTTAGCTGATTCACTAGCTGTCTCTTGTCCAAATCTTCCACCGGTCATACTGTATAAGTCAGAGGAATTATATATGATCTTTTTTCTTTCTAACAAATACTTTCTAGATACTGGAATTTCTGTTTCATTCAGACCCACCTAGGCCAAGGTTAAATGTAGAAATAAAGCCTTATAAGATTTTTGGCTGCAAAGTCTTATTCCTTCAATGCATGATCACAAATATAGTCAGGCTAGAGAAACATAGTCAGAATGCTAAAGACTAGGTACTCGAGTGGCCAAGAAATTCCTATCTATCTGCTGCCACAAAAAAAAAAAGTTGATGTGCTAACATTCTCCTCTACTTAATTTTTACTTCTCTAAGCCTATCAGCACAAAATCACTTTCCAGAAACTTTGTGTGACCAATTTAAACTTTTCTGACTCAAATTAAAGGACATATCGCAGTACTTTCGGCTTTTCTACTACTTTTGGATCTGTAGGGATCCTTGCATTTCCCTGAAACCTCGATTTTTGCTGCTTTTGTGTAAAGTCAAATTTTGCATCCAGCGATTTTGACGTTTGAGCTATCGTGATTTCGAGTTCGCAGAATCGCAACCTAATAGGGATTTTCTGTATTGGAGAACAGAAACTTCTCCAGAAAGAAAGAGCACTGCATATGCATCATAATTCATGATTAGAAGTATAATATACTGCAGACCCCCTAAATCATAAAATCTAATGCTAGTCTATTTATAATGGACATTTTATAGAAAGAAATTTAAAAGATTCTCAAAAGTTCTGACTAAAGATTTTTCTGTTACCTCCTCTCTACCTAAAAAACTTATCCTTGAAATTAAAAAAAGAGGGTCATCTTACAATATGTCTGGAAATGGGTGGTGGGAGGTAGAAAAGCCCACACAAAATTCATGTTACCAGAATGCTTTTCTAAAATTATTCCAACCATCTTCCACATTGTCAACTTTTAAACTCTCAAGTTTGGTATTCAACTGTTCCTGAAGAGCTTGTTTCAAATTCTCATCCTGGAGTCTACCAACATCATAACTTCCTGGGAGGTAGTTACCCTTCCGAGACTTCAGCTTTAGATTAACCCTAGACACTACTAGATGGTGGTCTTTACTTTTCACATCAATAACAGCACTCCTATATACCCTAGTATCTTGTATTGATCCTGCCAGTCGGTAATTTAAAAAAAAAAAAAAAAAAAAAAAAAAAAAAAAAAAAAAAAAAAAAAAAAATGAGTTGGTTGAAGCAAATTCTGCCATCAAGCCCCAGCCCATTATGTATACAAGCCCAATGGACATTGTGGCTTGATGCAATGCTTCCAATTACTTGATTTTACTTCAAGTCAGGAAATGGAAAATGGGGCTAGGTCAGGAAAAGGAAATTTTAAGTAGACTAAAGATAGGCTTTGTAAAGATAGACTAGTCTAGGCCTAGTAATAGCAAAACATATTTTTAGCTCTAATATTTATTAAAGGGGAGAAATCAGATAAAGAAAAAAAGGAAATATACCATTAGATTTTCTATTTCCTTGTCTATTCCCCCACAAAGCCAGATACACCTTTAGGCTTAACAAAAACAGTTTGATTTTTCTTTAAACTAGCTTTATTTGGTAATACACATCAGCTGCTGATGAAGAACTGGGTATATTATCCAAGCACCCCTGGTGTTTGGATAATCACTAACTTTGGACAAACAAACAAGCATAATTTGATTCAAATAGAGCCTACATTTCCAAGCAAGCTCTTAGTCTTGCATATGTATAGATTTAGATTACCTTGTTGGGATTAGCTCAATGTGATCTCAGAAACTTTTTTATACTGAAAATTAAGCTTAAAGAAAAGTTAGCAAACCCTAGTAGCCTATTTTTCTTTACAGCACATGTCTGGGATTGAATCTATTTATGTTTGAGTGGCTTTGTATCCTACAAGGCCTATAGGATCATGTGTTTAAGATTGGGCAGTATTTTCTTGAATTTGCCTAAGCTATGCTTAAACTAAATTGTGTATTTGCCATTAGACTCTACTATTAACTATCAATGCATTCAAAACATTCAGCAATCCATATGGCTAAAATAATCAGCCTAATCAAATAGCCTAGGCTAGCCTACTTGTTCAAGAAAATTAGGAGAAACCTAATAAGTTAGGCCTATGCATGGTACCTAACAAAGATCAATTTTATAGGTGGTATAATACAATAGTTCAGTAGTTAACAAAATAAAAGTTAAGCTTCTTGGGAATAGCACCATCAGCGAGGGGAAAAAAAAAACTCTACTTTGAGATTCAGATCCCTGTTTAAACTATTTAAACTTATTCCACTTATATATATACAGAATAAGTAGAATGCCGTACGCTTTTTACTTACCTTTTCTGAGTTTAACTTTGCCCGAGGCATTGCACGGGCACTGACCTGAGAGATTTAAGTCTCCTCTTGACGGTGGCGTCAGTTGAGACTACTTTCAATACTTCCTGCAAGGTTAAAGCACGTTTTAAAATTCGAATTCGCCGCTCGACTCCAATTTTCAAAAGTTAAATCCGGAACGAAAAAATTGTTTCTACAGTGTAATAGCGCAAATCCAGAGGGAACTAGCAAAAACAGAGAATATTCGTGATACTGTACAGAAAAAAAAAAGTAGACTATCAGCCAAAATCGTTGAAAATCTCTTTTTAATAAAAAATCCCGGTTTTTAGCAAAAAATCCCGGTTTTTAGCAAAAAATCCCGGTTTTATTAAAGAAATCCCGAAAGTCCCGGACACAAAAAAAATCCCGGACCGCAAAAAAAATCCCGGAAAACCGGGATTAATCCCGGACGGTGGCAACGCTGACTATAGGATAACTTCCATAGTTGCTGTCTGTTAAAGGTAATGTCTCATGTTTAATTATCAATGTTGTGGTCAAGATTTGTAGACTATTGGCCAAGATTGATAATTCTGAAAATTAGTAGTGGTCAAGATTAAAGTCTCAGCTGCCAGGTAAAGGACATACTGCATTCTAATCAGAGATACAGCTCAGATTAGGCACTGGCTAATCACTAGGAGTCTTACCCTATAGGCCTAGGCTACAGCAACAGTAACAAAGAAATCAGACATCAAAGCAAGGGTAACTCTTCTACTTATCCTGCTCCTGTACTTATATATCTCTCTGATATTTTCATTAGGCCTAGCATTATATGGTACTTTATTACATATTAGCTATTAGCCTATATTATATATAACTAATTTCTCTCTAGTATTTAACTATAGGCTAACACATTGGGGAAAATGAATAAAAGTGAGTCTGAAACAAGATTGATTGCTTCAGGTTTGCTTATGTCACAAAGCTGATGCTCATCACTGCTAAAAAATGGGGGTGCAAACCAGTCATGTACACCAGCTATTTTTCTGTGGCATGTACCCAATTTGCTGGTAGCCAATGCATTGAGGTACACACCTCAATGCATTGGGTACCCCCCATACCAGGTAGGATTAATTGTTTTATGTACAACCATCAACATATTATGTACTCCTTCACCACTGTAGTAGTATACCACAGGATCTGTACCTCAGAATTTGATACCTACATCTAACCAAGTGTACTACTCCATATATAGCATAGCAGGACCTAGGGTAAAAAACCAGTATCCAATTGAGCAAAATTATGTAAAACTAAAACCCTCACATCTTGTTACCAAAGAGGAATTGAGAAGGATTGGGTATATTAATGAATAGAAAAAAGTCTAAGCTATGCATCAATATGGTTATTATTCAGATTATTTAAGATCAGAGACTTGAAATTTTTAGTTTTATTGACTTACCTGCAGGGACCTCTTTTTTGGAAATACCAATTATCCTTTTTGATGTATATATCCTTTTAGTGTTTCAGTTTATTCATATATTGACAGAAAGCTGATTTTCTTCTGATTCTAGAAATGTAACTTTTATTGCTTGATATTTATTCTATAAATCACAAATATTTAAATATAGTTTTTCTTTCCAATTGCTTTTCAAAACAGAGACCATATTTTCAATTTATGCTGACAAATCATTGGTGAAAATTTGACCAAGAAGGCAGGGTTCTTGTACTGCCCTCACATTGCTTCATATTGTAGTAAAAAGGGGTGGTCCAAAAACCCATTGCTATTTTTCCAAAATGCCAAAGAAAAGTGGTCTTTTCCCAAAAAGAGGTCTTTTACCCTACTCCATATATAGCCTAGCGTAGTAGGATCTATGCCATGTTTAATGTAGTACTGATTGTGGGGTGTAGCACTCAAATTCTTAGGTACAGATCCTGTGGTGTACTACTGCAGGGGTGAAGTAGCTCATTATGTTGATGGTAGTACATAAAACAATTAATATCCCCAACTGCCCCATAAACAATTTTCACTTGCATGTATTCTGAGAAAAGCAATGACCAATTTGCTTCTTCCTTTGAGCATATTTAAACTGAAGTGATGCAAAGAAAACCTCAAATATAAATAAATGTGTTTTCTCAGAATAGGCCTAGACAAAAAGTGAAAACTGGTATGGGGGTACCCAATATATTGGGGGCAGTACCCATTGCATTGGGGTGTGTACCCAGTCGGCTAGGCTGTGTACCCAATCTGTTTGTACAGAGATACAAACCACAGGAAATAGCCAGAGTGTACATGACGACTCCTGGACGACTTGCATGAAACTAAACAGTTAAACAGGATCTGTAGATGTTACAGACATGCCTGTTATGAGTTTTGATTCCTGGCGTTATTCTATACTAATAAGTAACAGCTAATATACTGTATCTTCAGCTGTAGTTCGACCCCATGACTTAATGGCTAATGCTTTTTTATGCTGTTGTTACGAAGCCACGTGTCTCTTAGGATTTGAAAACTTCACCGCAGAGCCGCGGTTACCCTAGGTTCACACAGATGCGATTTTACGCAAAAAATGCGCATTTTTGCGCGACCCGTCAAGTTCCATGCGTTGTCCGATGCCCATTTCTGCGTTATGACGGCTTGACGCATGCATTAAATAATTCAACTTATCCGGCAAAACGCAAACAGCAAAGTTTCAAAGATGGAATTCACTGAGAAACTTATCTTAGCAGTAAGATGCAAGCCAATTATCTATGATAAAAAGCATCCTGACCACTGTAAGCGTCATTGTTGACTAAAGCTTGGGAAAAAGTTTCAGAGGAAGCTGGTCTAAAAGGTAAGAAGGAAAATTTTACTAGGCAAGTCTAGCCTAGCTAGACTTTTTGGTGAATTAGTGCAGATTATTTCCCCCAGTAAAGGTGCAGATTAGGCATCCCTGTAGCGTAGGGTACAGAGACTCTACCAATAGAATCAGGATATACAATAGGAACTGATTTGTTTGGTAAAGGTGCAGATTAGCTACCCTTAATGAAAATAACCTATTTCCTACTGTATGTTATTCAGCCAATTGGCCTGTAAACTTGTACTGATATTGTCCAGTATAAGCACAATTAAACAAAATCAGTTCCTACTGTATATATCCTGATTTGGTATTTGTTTAGCCTTGTGACACCTGATAAGGAGACATGTTAAGAAAACAATTCTTACTTTAAAATATGTATAATGATCCTAGTTCTTATATTATCCAAGGGGGAGAACCTTTATCATCAAGTCTTTCCTCTAAAAAATCCTCAAAAGAGAAAAAGTTTCCAAATATCACCACATTTTAATTCAATGTTAAAGTCTTTCTTAAGTCAATGTTTCTCTTTTGAGGATTTTAGAGAAAGACTTGATGATAAAGGTTCTCCCCTTGGATAATATAAGAACTAGGATCATTATACATATTTTAAAGTAAGAATTGTTTTCTTAACATGTCTCCTTATCAGGTGTCACAAGGCTAAATAAATACTGTTGTGCATCTACTGGACAGTATCTGTGCAACTTTAAAGCCTATTTTGCTGGATAATATACAGTAAGAAATAGGTTGTTTTTATCAAGGGTAGCTAATCTGAACCTTTACTGTTCCCCCTCTAGTAGGAGGGAGCAGAGACCCTCCAACACAACTAGGATAAAACAGTAAAAAAGTGAGTCATTTGTATTCTGCTTCTACTGAAAAGTATCTATGCAACTTTACAGCCCAATGGACTGAATAATTTACAGTTAAAAATAAGTTGTTTTGTCAGGGGGAACTAGTCTGCACCTTTATCTTTACAGATTCTTGAATTAAAAAAAACTAGCTCCAGTTTTAGTTTTTTGCTCACTTGACGTTTGGGGTGTAGGCTCCTTGGTAAACCTGTTATAGAGCTGCCCATGTACCATATGGTGCAGGTGTACTGGCCAATAGAACCAGGATATATAGTGAGAAGTGATTTGTTTATATTCTGCTACTACTGGACAGTATCTGTGCAACTTTACAGCTCAATTGGATGAATAATATTTAGTAAAAAAATAGTTTTTGTTTACAGTGGCAGCTCTACTACAGGTTTGTGTCCTTGAAAATTTTGATTTATAGGATCAGAGGAATGAATATCAGAGTAATTGACTATTGTATTTGGACAGAGCATTAAATTTTCAATTGAACAGTATATTTATTTCTTATCTATTTTATTATGGCCCTGTGTTCCAAATTGATCAATTTTCATTGTTCCCTGTCACCATCATGTCACCATGCAGTGGTTGCCAGAGAGTAAACATAAAGTAATTTGCTACCTTTTAGATCAAATTCCATTTTTGTATTGTGATAACTCTACACCATATACTGCAGGGGTGCCTAATCTGTCCCTGTATCAATGATTGAAGTAGCATCTCATAGCCAACAAAAGCTTTAGGTCTTCTTGAGCACATTAGCTTATGTTTTTTTAATAAATAAGGATATAATCCTAAACAAACACAGCCCAACCCTCTCATAAAAGAGGAGTAGAGAATCTGTTTTGGTACCCATGCCAAACTATCTATTTTAAGGTCTCTTGGATTAATTTGTATATATTTATTATTTCTTCTTGTACTTGGCATCCACACAAAGACCTGTGTTAAGTTGCAGTCGCACCTAGGTTCCAGGCTTCTACATTCACGTTGAGTATTCTCTCTCTGATAAGATCTGTGTTATTGGCCACTTATTTGTTGAAATGTAAATTATATTTTACCTCATAGAATATTTTAATCATCTAGTTAGTGAGCACATCACAAAGAAAATGACTGGGTAAGGCTTACAAGCAGAGTTTCCCTAGTGACATATAGTAGGGATTCCTCATCCAATTGCTGAATAAAATTTGATTATGTAAAAATGATGAAGAAGATTGGATCTATTAAACTAGTGTGAGGGGAAAATGGTGTTTTCATAACTGTTTTAATTAAAGTTAGTAGACTTCAACAAAAAGTTCAACATAACCCAACTAATTTCATCATTTTATTAAATGACCCCTAGTTGAGATCAACTACATTTTCCTAGTTCTGTGATATTGATAAAGTTCTCATGTCTTCTAAAACCAAATTTTATGAAAAGATTATACAAATCAAATTCTCATCCAGTTTTCTTTCAGTTGAAGACTGTCAAAAACAGTGGAGATCCCTTCGAGATGGCTTCAAAAGGGAGAAAAAGGCCCAAATGTCCAAGAGTGGGTCTCAGGGAGGAAGAGACAAGAAGCCTTGGAAGTGGTTTCAGAGCCTTCTGCTCCTCAAAGATCACATGGCAGATAGACAGACAGAGTTAAATTTTGCAGAAGTACTAAATGTAAGTATCTCATATTGCTGATTGGCCAGGCAATATTTTAGTATACTTAGTCAAATATTGAATTAGCAAAGGTTGCAAGTTTAATGTTCCATCAGCCAATCATGCCACACACACATACTAATGCTTTTACTCAAAGATGGTGGGGAGTCTTCCCTCCTATTAGTCAAGGAGTCCAAAAAGTTTTAGTTTATGGAGCAAAGCTTTGCAATAAGAACATATTCCTTCTATTGATTAAATTAAAAAAAACAAGTGAAAGGGGCTGTCCCCTCCTCAACACCTTGCTCTTTACGCTAAAGTTTTTCATTGTTAAAAAAAAACAGAGTTGTGAGAAAGTCAAGTTTTAGCGTAAAGAGCGAGGTGTTGAGGAGGGGACAGCCCCTTTCATGTACGGAATAATTTCTGTTCGTTTTAAGTTTTAACGTCGTTCCTTACTTTCAGTTAAAAAAAAACTTGTTTTTTTCTAATTAATTTTTGAACGTTTTTGAATTAATGCAGGTTTTGATTTTGGCTCACCGTACATGAATAATTAAAAAAAAAATGAATATTAATTTTACTTTTATTTGGTTAAATGGCTTTCTTGAAACCTGTTTAATTTTATTTACGAGCGTTTTTATTAGTAATAAATGTACGTAACTTACGAATTAACTTACGTAACGAACCTCTTTATTATTAGATTTTTAATACGTATATTAGAGGGTCGCCCCCTAGTTAATACCTTGCTCTTTAATCTAAAGTTCGAATTTTGTTCCAATTCTTTAAAAATGACCCATTAATCACAAATGCCGTTAATTAGAATAAATAGCTCTTATGAAAGTACTAAATAATCTTTGGCTTAAAGAGCAAGGTATTGACTAGGGAATGAACCTAATCATATACGTAATGTTTCTGTCGTTTTAAGTTTTGATGTTGCTCCTTACTTTCAGTTAAAATACTTGTTTTTTTATGTATAATTTCTGATCTTTATTTAAATAAAGCTGGGAAATCTGGCGCCCCTTCATAGCAATGTCCCTTCTCCCATGAAACCTTCCTTCATGGTAAGATCCTCCCACATAACCCCGAACCACCCCCCCCCCCGCCCCCACTACCACAAAAAAAATCCCCTCTGAAAACGTCTGTATACTTCCCAATAACCAATACTATATGTTAACATTGGGTAAAGTTCATAACTTTCCCCCGGGGACTTCGGGGGATTAAGTCATCCTAATAGACATAGTTATCATATTTCCGACCATGCTGAACAAAACGGCTACCTCAAAATTTTGATCGGGTGACTTTGGGAAAAAAAGAGCATGAGAATGGGGCCTAGTTTGCCCTCCATTTTTTTGTAACTTAAAAAGGGCACTAGAACTTTTAATTTCCGTTCGAATGAGCCCTCCCACGATATTCTAGAACCACTGGGTCGATACGATCACCCCTGGGAAAAAAAATACAAACAAATAAACATGCATCCATGATCTTTCTTGTCGCAAAAAAAATGCATAATTCGACATTTTTGTAGATAGGAGCTTAAAAACCTCCGTAGTAGGGTTCTCTGATACGCTGAATATGATGGTGTGATTTTCATTAATGTTCTATAGCTTTTAGGGGGTCTTTCCCCCTTTTTCTGAAAATCAGCCAAATTTCTCAGGCGCGTAACTTTTGATAGGTAGCACTAAAGTTGATGAAACTTATATATTTTAAATCAGCATTAAAATCTGATTGTTTGGTGTATCTATTGGTATCAAAATTCCGTTTTCTACAGTTTTGGTTACCGTTGAGCCGGGTCACTCCTTACTTACAGTTTGTTACCATGAACTGTTTGAAAATTTGTTGATGTAGCTCTCATGAAATACTGAAATATCCCTTGGTAGATCAGACTTTTGAATAATAATAATAATAATAATAATTATTAAATGTAAAAATATTGGCGCAAGCCTCTTACAAAATGTATCACATAATTTACATTTTTTACATAATTTAGGTTGAGATAGAAACACAAGATGTGATCGAAGAAATCGTCCTGGCTGGTTTCGATGATTCATCGGGAACTTCAACTTACCAAATACCGTCTTCAACTTCAACCCCAATCTCAACTGGACCTCCAAGCTCGAGTTTCGAATACCAGCATCAAGTCCTGAGACTTCACAGCCTCCTTCAAAAAAAGGGAAAGTATCCAATAAAACTTCACTGCTTGAGGAGGAACTGATAAATGCAATCAGAGAAGATGTTGATTGCGACAAGACATTTTGCGAAAGTCTTGTTGATGATCTGAAGAGGCTTGATCTGGCCGCTAAAACTTTCCTCAAATATAAGATTCAGCAATTGGTTTATTTAGTGTCCAGCGGCCAAATGAGAGACGATAGTTAGAAATTTATCTCATTAAATTTCAAAACGCTATTTCTTTTCACTTTTTGTTCGAATTTTTTTAAAAACTTTCTTACATTAAATAGTTCAGATAAAAGACAAGAAAAGCTGTTACACTATTGGAATAAATACTCGTTTTGCCAAGGTAAAGCTTTTTGCCTGTCTGCTATGCTTAATCCACCAGGATAGGGTCTCATAATATTTTTTCTCAGAGGGAAAGCCTCGTCAGCTACAAAAACATAAGGCATCACCATCCCATTGGCAATTGGTTGTGGATGTGGTGTGTCAATTGTCTCATTTATAATTGACCTTCCAAAAGTTGAACTTGTAAATACACCAGAATCTCCTGAGCTGCCTTCTGATCCAACATCTATTAGCATAAATTTATAGTCTGCATCCACGACAGCCATGAGAACGATGCTGTAGCACTTTTTGTAGTTGTAGTACTGAGAGCTACTATTCTTGGGGCATCGAATTCTAATATGCTTGCCGTATATCGCACCAATATAGTTTGGGAAATTCCAGTGACTCTCAAATTTTTTGGCAGCAGTTTGAAAATCTTCTTGTGTAGGTGCCTTCATATATTTATCCTTCAAAACGTCCCAAATAGCTTTTGTAGTCTCAGCTATTATGTTTGTGACGGTCGAACGGCCTACTAGGCATTGCTAAGACAAAGATCTTTTTGACTCGCCTGTTTGCCAAGTGTCTTAGTGTAATCGCCAGTCTAACATAAGGTAAGATGGGTTCTCTCCAATTCGTATGTTGCTTTTGAATTTTATCATAAAGTAAGGTCAGGATTTCTTGAAATTGCAAGGTGACATCCTCATATACTGAAAGTACCATTCTTGGTCTTTTTTCTAGCAGTGCCAGTAGATTTGCAAACTTCCTGAAGTATTTTTATTTCGTAAATGTCACGGACCCACAATCTTCGATTAATAGAAGATGCCTGAAAAAGAAGGTCTAGTCAAAATCCTTAAATACTCCATAAGCACAACAGTGACTTTGATTGGACAGTTTCTGAAATTTGTTTTGCTAGATTGATATTCAATTCAATTTTAGTTTTGTATGCTAAATTCACTGTTCAATCGAATTTGTGGTGGAGAAGGGAATGGCTTTAACAACAGAGGGTATGCTGGTGATTCAAATCATTCCTACTAATTTGTCATTCAAGTAGCCTGCAATACTTGTTGAATTTTTGTTGGTTGGATAAAAAGTCTATTAAAAAAGAAAAATGAAAAAAAGTCAAGTTTAAGTCAATTTATTTTATTTTAAGACAAATTTCACATCAAATTGAGATAGTTGAACTAACCATGAAGCCTGAAGAAAAGTGTGGAAACTATCAGATTGTATTTTAGCAGTTTCAGTAATAATGATCTTCTTTCATAAGTTTGAGGCAAAACAAGATTTAATGGTGAACTAGCTGTGAGTTTTGCCATTTTTTATATTTATTTGTCATTTTGATATTTTTGGCAAATGTTGTGTTTGTTGTCAATAAATAAGCACAAATTAAAAAAAAAAAAAATCAAGATCAAAATTCTAAGCTGAAGTATAGACAGGTAGAAAATATGACTACCTTCAAGTAACATCAAATGAGATTGTTGAACTAACCGTGAAACCTGAGGAAAAGTGTGGAAACTATCAGATTGTATTTTTAATAGTTTCAGTAATAATGATCTTCTTTCATAAGTTAGAGGCAAAACAAGATTCAATGGTGAACTAGCTGTGAGTTTTGCCATTTTTTATATTTATTTGTCATTTTTGATATTTTTGGCAAATGTGTGTTTGTTGTCAATAAATAAGCACAAATTAAAAAAAAAATCAAGATCAAAATTCTAAGCTGAAGTATAGACAGGTAGAAAGTATGACTACCTTCAGGTAACATCAAATTGAGATTGTTGAACTAACCATGGAACCTGAGGAAAAGTGTGGCAACTATCAGATTTTATTTAGGAGTTTCAGTAATAATGATCTTCTTTCATAAGTTAGAGGCAAAAAACAAGATTCAATGGTGAGCTAGCTGTGAGTTTTGCCATTTCTTAGGTTGTTTGTCATTTTTGACATTGTTGGCAAATGTGTGTTTGTTGTCCATAAAAAATCACAAATTAAAAAAAAAAAATCAAGATCAAAATTCTAAGCTGAAGTATAGACAGGTAGAAAATATGACTACCTTCAAGTAACATCAAATTGAGATTGTTGAACTAACCGTGAAACCTGAGGAAAAGTGTGGAAACTATCAGATTGTATTTTAATAGTTTCAGTAATAATGATCTCTTTCATAAGTTTAGAGGCAAAACAAGATTCAATGGTGAGCTAGCTGTGAGTTTTGCCATTTTTTATATTTATTTGTCATTTTGATATTGTTGGCAAATGTGTGTTTGTTGTCAATAAATAATCACAAATTAAAAAAAAAAAAAAAACAAGATCAAAGTTCTAAGCTAAAGTATAGACAGGTAGAAAGTATGACTACCTTCAGATAACATTCCTCCCTTTAAGAGTACCGGAAAATAATACTTAAAAGGTAGTTTTTGAACATGGAGTAGCATAAAAAATGATCCCATCCCCACAAAAAAAAATAAAAAAATTGGATAGACCCACTTTGAAAGAGAATTCTGAGATTGCCAATGTTTTTTTTCCAAATTTAGGAAATGTATTTGCATGTCTTTAAGACCTTATAAGTTGGAATTGAGCAAAATTGTGAAGGTGAAAACAATTTTGTTGTACTTCATTTAAGCTGAAGATCTATTTTGCAAGGTTTCACTTTTATAACACACATATTTTTAAAGGTCATCAAAGGTCAGGACCCTCTAGAGGGAGAAGGAGTAGAGGTAGGTACTTCAAAATACCTTCCCAGGGCATCCTTTAGCCTGTTGACCCATCCCTGAAAGTTCCATTTCCCTAGCCTAACCCCTTTCCAGGATATCCAAAAGTAGCTAAAGTAGAATTTTACCAAAGTGAAACCTTGCAAAATGGATATTTGGCTTAAATGAAGTACAACGAAATTAGGTAATTTTTTACCCAATCATATTATTGACTTATGAATAAAGTGAATATACCACTCAATGCCTTTTTTGATGCTCTTTCGAAATATAATAATCATTTTTGTTGGAAATGAATTTTACCCCCACCCCTTATATACACCAATTCAGGGTATATATTTGCACATTAGGGGGGTGGGGCAAATTTTATTTCTGGTGTAAATGGGAGGTAAGTTTAAACTTAAACCCCCACCCCCTAATGTGCAAATATATACCCTGAATTGGTATATATAAGGGTGGGGTAAAATTCATTTCTGACAAAAATGATATTATATTTGGAAAGAGCATAAAAAAAGAAGGAGCATATTTGGAAAGAGCATAAAGATCAATGCCGAAAAGTAATACTTGACTTCTCTTCTTGAGTAAATATAGAGCTAATAGTTTTTTCTGCTTTTTGCTCAATCCCATATTTGCGTTAAAACGGGTACACCAGACCGATTTGATATGGACAGTTCTGCGTTATTGCTGCATCCGTTATGCGTGAGCCGTTTTGCGTGAAAAAAAAAAAAACCGATCTGTGTGAACCAAGGGTTAGATTTGTATTTTGACCATAGAGTTAAAACGTGATTTTGACCTTTCGTGAGCATTCGTTCCTTCGAAAATCGGATGAATTGCCAAAAAATATAAATTCTTCCCGAAAAAGTAAATCACGCCAAGAAATAAGCCAGCTCAAAATAAAAATAGCCAAGTTTTAAGCCACAAGCCAGTCCAAAAATTTCCACGCCAGTCGCCAACAAAATAAGCCAGTTTGGCGTAAAATAAGCCAATCTGGCACACTGGCAGTCATCAATACTGCGCAGTTGTCGAACATTAAATATTAACAACGTCACAGATTGCGTCGGCTCATCTGTTTTTGCGTATTTTTGGTGATAGTTTATGCAGATGGGAGCAATATCAAACTATTAAGAGGCCGAGTTGGTACCAGCTGGATTTTAATCGTTTAAACTTCTGGAATAGGTGATTTGAGCATTGCACTTCCCACATTTTCTGTCTACCTTGAGAATTTTCAAGGCAATAATAGAAAACATATTGGCTGAGAACATATTTAGAAAAAATTGGCATATTGGCTTTCACACTAATTGTATATATTGGAGACCATCCAGGAAGATTTGTAAGTAAGTAAATTGTACAAATTACCCTGTTTGTGTATATATTTTTACCAATTATATATAACTGCACTTTTGTATAGCTTGAGTTCCCCTCAGATAAATAACAAATCAAGAACAACAGACAAACCAGGAACAGAAACCCACCTAACTACGACAGTCCTTCCAAGGGAGGATCGTGGCAAGGTGCAAAAAAACCCAACTCTATCCAGTCGGGGGGATCTCGTCAAGGTTCAAAAAAACCAACTAGATTACCAAACACTCCCACCCAAATTCTGTCTTCAGAAATTCAGGTACTGTATAACTTTATAGCAGAAGTTGACAGTTCTTTGAAGCAAATATCCTCTAAAATAGCACTCTTAAGATCAAAGCTTGCCCAGAAATGAAGTTTTGACAAGATGCACCACTATGGACACAGTGCATTTTTAGACCTCAATTCAAGGTTTGAAAAAACATCCAACAAAATTACTCACAGACAGTTTTGTCAACACAGACGAAGTGAGAAAAATTGTGAGAGAAGAAGCTTTCTGCCTATAGGAAACAGAGCGACGGAAAACAAACATCATTGTGAAAAACTTGCCAGAGAACAAAAATGTGGATGACCTGTCCAAGGTTAAGCAAATAATAGAAAATGAGCTTGAATTACCGGTGCCCACTATTGTGAAAGTCACCAGGCTCAAAAACAAGAACAGAAGTGAAGCAAACGCTAGGTCTAGAGGACAACCATTACTAATTCAGCTCCCTGACTCAAAACTACAACTGAAGAGGGACATAGTCCAAAAATCATATGAGAAAAGGCAACGCCTTCAGACCTTCTTTGAAATGACGTACCTAGACAACTGAGAGTCTCTGAGAACGATAACCAGACATCAACTGAAACCCAAGGAATTCTAGAACTCTCGAAATAGCAGACCCACCAAAGAACAACAGACCTATTGCGCTTTACCTTACTACATCTCCAATGACAAAGGGTTGAAAGACCCTGCTACTAAAGTTCTGACCAATGAGAAATGTGACAACTTTCCCACTATGTCTTATCGCTTTAGAAATATTTAAAAAAGCTTCTAAAGTAGAATTTTGGAAAATTTTGAGTTTGGGAGGAAGGGGGATTTCAAAAACATTTTCCCATAACATAATTTGTCCTCTAAAGTAAATTCTGATATTTTGTGAGTGTTCTATCTATGAGTGCTTTAGAATATTTAAAAGCTTCTAAAGTAGAGTTTTTTTTGAATTTGGGGGGAGGGGCTTTTAAAAATATCTTCCCATGATATAACTTGTCCTCTAAAATCAATTTTGATGTTTATAGCGTTCCATCAATTAGTGCTTTAGAAATATTTAAAAAGCTTCTAAAGTAGAATTTTAGAAAATTTTGAGTTTAGGGTGAAGGGGGGTTTCAAAAACATCTTCTTAAAAATAATATGTCCTCTAAAGCCGATTCTGATATTTGTAGCGCTCTATCTATTAGTGCTTTAGAAATATTTTAAAAGCTTCTAAAGTAGAATTTTAGAAAATTTTAAGTTTGGTGGAAGGGGGATTTCAAAACATTTTCCCATATCATAATTTGTCCTCTAAAATCAATTCTGATATTCGTAGCGTTCTATCTATGAGTGCTTTATAAATACTTAAAAGCTTCTAAAGTAGAATTTTTTGAATTTGGGAGTAGGGGGCTTTTGAAAACATTTTTTCCCATGATATAACTTGTCCTCTAAAATCAATTCTGATGTTTATAGCGCTCCATCAATTAGTGCTTTAGAAATATTTTAAAAAGCTTCTAAAGTAGAATTTTAGAAAATTTTGAGTTTGGGGTGAAGGGGGGATTTCAAAAACATCTTCTTAAAAATAATATCTCCTCTAAAGTTGATTCTGATGTTGTAGCGCTCTGTGTCTTAGCTTGATACCAGCACCACGCCGGCGCATCAACTGAACGCCACCAACGAGAGGCTCGGTTCCCAAATTTTCGGGGATTTTCCCAAAAATCTATGTGCCATAAAATTTGGGGTTCCCCGAATCCCCAAAAATCATCCTATCATCTTACCCCCCCTAGTTATTTATTGCTAGTGACTAACCCTGCCAAATATTACTTTGTATACCATAATTTTTCATTACTCTCTTGTTCGTTAATTTTTCGTCTCTGTGTTACTTTGCATATAAACCAGACAGATATGATTGCAATATACACGGTTCTTCATATGTTGACAAACGTAATCGTCTTTATGAGATTAAGTAATAAAAAAAGTTTTTTTTAAACTGAAAGTAAGGAGTGACATTAAAACTTAAACGAACAGCAATTATTCCGTATATGAAAGGGACTGTCCCCCCTCAACGCCTTGCTCTTTACGCTACTCTAGCGTAAAGAGCGAGGGGTTGAGGAGGGAACAGCCCCTTCATATACGGAATAATTTTTGTTCGTTTTAAGTTTTAACGTCGCTCCTTACTTTCAGTTAAAAAGAAACTTGTTTTTTATTTAATTTCTGAACGTTTCTCAACTAATGCTGGTTCGATTTTGGCTCACAGTGCATGCAAAATTAAAAACACAATTGGCGTATTAGTTTTGGCAGATTTATTCCGGATATGAAGGTCGCCCCTCCTCAATACCTTGCTCTTTACGCTAAAGCTGTTAGCGCTTTTAAAAAAGCTTCCTATTCTAATTAAACAGCCCCTGTGTTTCAATTTTAGTAAACAATCAAACTTTAGCGTAGAGAATAAGGTATTGAGGAGGGGCAAACCCTTCACATATGGCATAATTTCTGTTCATTTTTCAAATAATGCCAGTAAATCTGGCTCACCCTCTATGAAATATACCCCTCCTCAGTGGCGGATCCAGGGGTGAGGGCGAGGGGGTTGCTCCCCTAACGTCGTCTAAAGTAGTGCAATTTACTTAATTAACTCAAGTGTGCGTTAATTAAACTTGCTCCTAATGCAAGTTTATCGGTTTAACCTATTTCCCCCCCCCCCCTAAAAAAAATCCTGGATCCGCCCCTGCTCCCCCCCTTCTCACGGAACTCCTCCGTGGAAATTTCATCCAACGTAAAGTGCACCTCCCCCTTCAAATTCCCTCCAGACAATCCTCTCCTCGCTGAGAATCCCCCCTCTCTCTAAAATTGCTTGTGGACAATTCACCTTGAAAAATTCTCCTTAGCATTTTTTTTTCATTGGAATAAGACTTCAGTCTATATATCAGTTTTTCTCAGTCACTCCAGAAATACCCCCCTTCCGTGGAAATTATTTCCCAGAAAACAAAACGCACGGAAAAAAGCCCCCGGATATTCCCTCGGAACATCTCCATATAAAAAATTTGGCAAAGAGAATATAAACAATTAAAAAGAATTTCGTATAGTAATTCTGTCAAAACCCCCAGTGTAACATTTCCCCAGAATATTCACTCATCAGAAATTTCCCTCCTAAAGGAAAATTCTCCCCTTAGAAATCCACCCCAAGCACAACTTCCCCCCTGGCTAAGGTGCATCTTAGCACTTTTAAACGTTTTATGGAGAGTCCGTAACTACAGGAAGTCCGTGCTAGTGTTTCAATAACTCAACAGAAACTTCATCAGCGCATGGACCTATAAAAATAAAAAATCTTCCCATGACATAATTTGTCCTCTAAAAACGATTCGGTCTTCTTACTGGTCTATCTCTTGTCAACTCCTTTCCCTAATTAATAAAGATCAAAGGACTTATCAACACCACTGTCGTCTTCTACCCCCTGGCACCTGCATGCTATCTTTAAAGAGGTTATGATACGCAAAGTTGTGACAATCACAAACAGGGTTCCATAAGCAATATCAGCTAGATAGTAAATAAGTTAAAAGGGATGACTATTAAATGGAAATAAAATTTTGGAATATATTTTAATGAACAAGGTTAAAAGCTGAAGTTGTGTAAGGTAAGCAGTGATTTATAATTATGATAGTAATATAGGATGAAATGTGAGCTAAAACAACTAGTAATGTGCAATAATTTGCATTATATAGGGGGGGAGGAGTGGAGGTAGATACTTCAAAGTACCTTCCCAGGGCATACCTTAGCATGTAGACCCCATCCCTGAAAGTTTCATTTTCCTAACCCAACCCCTTTCCAAGATAGCCAAAAGTAACTAAAGTAGAATTTTCCAAAAATCAAACAAAAAAGAAACAATCTAGGAAGCTGAATATATCGTCTATTCAGAAGCTGAAAGTTACGCTGGAAGAACGGGATTTTTCAGTAGCGTATTCTTGTACAAATGCTAATGAGGCAGGGCAGGTTTTTGTCCTAAGATTTAAGGCAGTTCTGGATGAAATGTGCTCGCTGAAACCGTTAACGTACCGGAAGCATAAAATCCCGTTTAAACCGTAGATTACGAATGGAATTTTAAAGTCAGTAAAGACAAAAAAATAAGCTATATAAGCGTTTTCTCCAGTATCCTTCTGATGAAAATAAACGGATATTTATGAATCATAAGAATACTTTAACAAAACTCCTCGATCTACAAAGAAGATTTATTACTCGAAAGCTTTCGACAATGCCCAGGGATACCCTAAAAAGACATGGAATCTCATCAACTCCTGCCTTGGAAAAAAATAATGACAATTCACTTCCACAGGAGATGATGTCTCCGGATGGGGTTAACAGAGTTTCAGGCAAACAGGAGGTTATAAGCATGCTTAACAGCCATTTTACGACTATTGGCGAGAGAACTGCTCCACGCGGCCCACCTTCACCCTCTTCTAATTCTAAAAATACAGAATCACATAATTTTTCAACTTACCTACCTTCTCCCAGTCAAGACTCGATGTTCTTTCCCCGGTAACAGAACAGGAACTTATTAGCATAATAAAGCTGCTTAAAAATGGAGCTTCCGAAGGACCGGATGGGTCATCCACAAACCTGCTGAAGGCAATAATTCCCGAGGTTGAAGATGCACTGGCATACATGATAAATCTATGTTTTACCACTGAATCATTCCCCAGGATTTTTAAGTCGGCCAAGGCCTTGCATAAAGGAGGTGACCCCCTAGACCCCACAAATTACCACCCAATATCTATCTTGTCGGCATTTTCAAAGTTGATTGAGCGGTGTCTATACAACAGGATAGTAACTTATCTGTTGGCGAAGGAATTTTACTCCCAGGATTTCGGAAAAAAAACCACTCGACTGAGCAAGCAGTTTTAATTATTACCCAATTTATTCATGAAGCTCTCGATAATAACGATCCATGCTACTATTTTCTTGATATAAAGAAGGCATTTGACACCATTTCACACTTTGTTTTACAGTTTAAAACTTGATAACTCTGAAATTAGAAGCCAGTGAAGGATTTAATATGTCGTACCTAACAGACCGGTTCTCAATTTATGAGTGATGGTGATATTGTTTCCTGTGAAGTGCCCAGTCGAATGTAGTTGCGGTGCCCCAGGGCTCAATTTTGGGTCCTCTTGATTTCTCATTTACGTGAATGATATTTCTAGTGCTTTAAAAGAGCTTGGATTAACTGAGTTGTTTGCTGATGACACTGCTTGCAGTGTTAAAGCTAATGATGAATCGCAACTACACACGAAAATCGTAAGTGCTGTAAAGTGCCTACTCCAGTGGTTCCAAGAAAACAGGCTAGTGGTGAATTGTTCTAAGTCAAATTTGTGATTTTCTCTTGAGTTGGAGTTCGCCTGCCAAGCCTGCGGTTTGTGGTCATTGACGATCGCACTAGTATTTCTAGAGTTGAGAACATTAGGTATCTCGGTTTCCAGCTTGATAGTAACCTGTCATTTAAATCTCATATAGATAAAGTGAAACTAAAGATAAGCCGAAATGTTGGAATGATATATCTCCTTAAATTTCTCCTACTTTATCATGCTATGCGTTCTGTGTATTTTTCCCTTATTCAATCATACCTTAATTATTACCCCCTCGTTTACTTGAACACCTTCACTAGTCATCTGGCTCCTCTATAGAGGCTTCAAAATAAGGGAATCCGTGTTCTAAAAGAGTTTGTTCCATCTCCCTCGTCACTGCCAGATTCATCTCCCACGAAGAGTGGGAGTTAGTTTCTGAATATCTTGCCTGTCTCTCAATTTTCTTTAGTTTTTTTTTAGATAGTTTTTTGTAGCGATGTTTCTTCAAAAATATTCTGCCTTAAATGATGTATTCTCTCGATCTGATTCCTACTGACCGTGTCCATCATTGTAAAACTCGTTTTGGTTCTAATCCTCGTCAGCCCTCGATAGATCAGATGCGAGCGATCTAAATTTAGTTTACGTAATTGCCTTATTAAATTTTATTTATCATTGGATGATAAAGAAATTATCCGCCTTTCCTGCCCCTGTAAAAAAAAAGGTTTGAAGGTGAATCTACTTGATTATTATTAAAAGTTGGTTCAACGTTTTCTTTTAATATATTGGTTAATTTTTTTTATTGTTAGTGCTTTGGCCTATGATTGGTTTTCTCGGTTTCTCTGATACCCAACCTAAATATATTTTATTTGTGTGTGTTTTTTGAGTCTTGGATCCGACATGGTAAGTCGCGTTTACGTTTTTTTTTTTTCATATATATTTTTTTCACTGTCTTTTTAATTTTTAGTATGCTCGAGCATTTTGTTGAGTGTGCTCGCTGCCGAGCAAGTTTATATATTTAGTTGTGCTTTATTTTGAAAATTAAAACCTTGAACCTTGAAATAGGAGAGACAAAGGATAATAAAGTTAGATACAAGGGAAAAAATGGAAAAGAAAAGTACAATTTTACCCCAGAAAAGTATTGAAAATTAATTAAAGACAATTTAATTTGGGTCCTTTACACTTTCAATTGGGTCCGTTGGGGTACAAACAAAAATCATGGAAAAACAATTTAATCCTAGGATCTAAGCCTATCAGAAGTAACGCTCTAAAGTATCGAAGAAGAAGCCATCGTCTGACGTTTACTTACCTGAGAAGAGTTGAGGTATCCTATTGACAACTTCGAGCTGAAACTGATCGTTATAAGTTGTCTTGAATCATACTGGACAAGACTATCAATTCCACCCTAGAACGGCATCGTTCAAAGCTTCGACTGAGAACGGTAGTGAAGTACTAAAAAAACGGAGCTTTTGTTTCAATTCAAATGTAGAAAGAGTAGTACAATAATTTAGCAGTGACTATTCAGGATGTGCCTTTATGAATATTTACTATTACGATAAAACTAATTTAACAAAAACTCCGAGAAATGGAAACGCATTATGAAAAGAGGTGCAAATAGCACCTCCAGAATAATAAATGAAACAGAGGGAGCAATAATAAGGCTTGTTGTAACAACACCACAGATCAACAATAACCTTTAAGGGCATGGTTTGATCTGGGACAAATGACTGTGTTTCATATGTGCTTGACTATTTCAAAAATAGTCTTGACTAAAAATCTGTATTTTTATTGCTCCAGCCGAAGTGTGTTTGTTTCTAATAGACGAGATGGGATGATCCTTTAAAGTATCGAATCTACAATCAAAACTCAATTTGAACATAATGTCGACCTAACGCGAAATTTTACAGAAACTCAACCGAGGCTACTATCAAAATTCCTGGGTCACAGATTGTAATTTAATATGTAAGCGACATAGTACAACGGTCTACATCGGACAGCACTTACAAGGCATCAGAACAAACTATAGACGTGCAAACATTGTATGAACAGTTTTTTAAACTTTTTGTGTACCATTTCGTTAGTGCATTTAACCGGTGACCCCTTTTTCTATGATTCTTTGTAATTATAAAAAAAATACATAATTTATTAATTGGAGAAACAGCATAAACTGCGATAAATTTATTTCGTTTGAAAAAAGATGAAAGGTAAACACATTGATTATCCAAAACCTCTGTATCCATAGCCCCCATATCCTCTTCCTCCAGAATAATGAATGAAACAGAGGGAGCAATATCCCTAATGATAAGTGGAAATGCAAAAGACGAACTACTTCCACCATTTTTGTGTTATAAAGTCAATAGCATATAGCTCAAGGCATATAGAAAACCTAAAGGAGCGGGATGTGGTGAATGTGCATCAGGATGGTTTCAAAGGGAAGTATTTAAAGAGTGGTTATCTCACTGGCACACCTAAACCTCAAGTAAAGAACAGGAGGGAAATTTTGTAGGTTAGGGGCAATTGGCTTTCCCACTTTATTGTCGGTGGTGAAAGTCTGCTGAGAAAGCAATATTCGCTTTGTATGCCTTTCCATCAAACACTACAGATATACTGCAACCACTGACGTTCCTTTTCTTGCTACAATTGTAAAATAGCTTGGAGGAAAATGCTTAATTACAAAATCGATAATCCAAAAGAAAATGCGGTTAGATAAGCTTATTTTTGCCAACTTATAACATGCAAAAAAGCGGAGAAAAGAAAAAACAAACAATTAAAGAAAAATCTACTTTTAAACAAGAAAAATAAAGAACACAAAATGAAGAAAACGATATATGAATGAAGCAAACTTCGCTTCATTGAAGCAAATCATTTTGAAGCGATCGCTTCAAAATGAAGTAAACTATCGGATTCAAAAGAATTCAACGGTTCAGTTCCAAATTCCTGGTAGTACAGGGGCAGCAAACAAGGGGCGTAGAGACAGGGGCAGGGAATTGTCAGGGATAGATTTGCAGTGCTCTTGCCATCGTTCTACCATGGTCAGGCAACAAAGCTGGATTTTTTTTTGGAGCAGCTAGAAAATTCATAACCAAAATTCAAAATGATCTTTTAGCCAAAAAACTATTTTAATAAAAAAAAATCAACCAATTTAATTAAATAAGAAAATGCCAGAAATTACTAAAATCAGTGGTATATGACTAAGTGAATACAAGATACAAAAAAGAAACACGAATTTTCAAATCGTGGAAATATTGAAGACATAAATCATAAAATACAATAAATAATCTAGAAAAAATTATCTTGCAAGCGTGAAAAGCGATCTATTACATTTCAAATGGAATTACAAGCAAACTAGGCAGTGGTACAATCAGGGGAATCAATAGAGAGGTTGTTTAATACTTCAAAACAAAGGATTTTATCACTTAGGTTCCCTTGAAACAGCCACAGTAAATTTTTAACAACAACAGCAATTTTGAACAGATTGGTATTTCAATTATTGACTTTAAAACTGACTGTCTTTTTAATTAGAAGAAAGTCCTTTTTGCTTATTTGTCTGACAGAACCTTTTGCAACTTTTAAACGTTATTAAACCTCATTTGATCTTGGCTTGTGAGCTTGTTTGTCGTTCTATTTTCAATGAAAATACCAGACCATTTTTCAATGGAAATACCTCAAAACAGGTATTTTAAGAAATATAAGAAATCACTTAATATGAGAGATCGCTTAAAAGCACAACAGAGCAAGCCAAACCTTCTACATTTTTTTCCTCTGTAAATGCTTGCACTTGCGTTTTAAATCCAGCTACTAAATGGCTTTGCCTTTAATTTATTCACATGATTTTGCATATTTGAAATCTTTTACGGACACGTGGTCTTGACTCAATAATTCAGTACCGAAACAAATATAATTATTAAAATGTCTTTTCAAAACTATTTATTTTCATACATTCCTACACATATTTATTAAAGTAGATTATAGGCTATTATTCTTATATACCGTACTTGAGATTTGGGTTTTGTTTTCGTTGCTTTTTTGTAGATTGATTTTTACCGAGTTTTTGCTCATAACTAAAATGTCATTAAAGTGCATGACGAAAATGTCAACCAAATTGACAAACAAATATTCTAAAAAAAAACTTTTTTTTATAAAAAAAAAAAACAAACCTTTACACACATAAATTTTTTTTATAAAGACTCATTCTTTTCCTTGAACGGTCTGATAATTATTCAAACGTAATTAAATGAACACGAAAATGCTCTCTTAAATACTTTATATCTATATGGTTCAGGTGAAACTAAATTGTACATGTATGTTTTCTTTGATGTCCAACGAAATTGCTCTGATCAGAAAAGCTCTTCTAGGCACACATCAAATTTATATATTGTGTCTCACCTGTATGTACTCTTTGGTGCTTATTCAAATTCCCTGATGTAGAAAAGCTCTTCTGGCAAACATCACATTTATATGGTCTCTCACCTGTATGTAGTCTTTGGTGTGCATTGAGATGACCCAGTTGGGAAAAGCTCTTCCGGCACACATCACATTTATATGGTCTTTCACCTGTATGTACTCTTTGGTGGAATTGAGATGAACCCAGTTGGGGAAAAGCTCTTCTGGCACACAGTTGGGAAAAAGCTCACATTTATATGGTCTTTCACCGGTATGTGTTCTTTGGTGCTTATTCAAATTCCCTGATGTACAAAAAGGCTCTTCTGCACACATCACATTTATATGGTCTCTCACCTGTATGTAGTCTTTGGTGTGCATTGAGAGAACCCAGTAGGGAAAAGCTCTTCTGGCACACATCACATTTATATGGTCTCTCACCTGTATGTACTCTTTGGTGTGCATTGAGATGACCCAGTTGGGAAAAGCTCTTCTGACACACATCACATTTATATGGTCTTTCACCGGTATGTATTCTTTGGTGCTGATTCAAATCCCCTGATGTAGAAAAGCTCTTCTGGCACACATTACATTTATATGGTCTCTCACCTGTATGTAGTCTTTGGTGTGCATTGAGATGACACAGTTGGAAAAGCTCTTCTGGCACACATCACATTTATATGGTCTTTCACCGGTATGTATTTCTTTGGTGCTCATTCAAATTCCATGCTGTAGAAAAGCTCTTCTGGCACACACCACATTTATATGGTCTCTCACCTGTATGTAGTCTTTGGTGTGCAGTGAGATGACCCAGTTGGGAAAAGCTCTTCTGGCATACACCACATTTATGAGGCTTTTTTCCTTTATGTATTATCTGATGTCTTTTCAATTTTCTCTGCCTTTCCTGATCAAGTGAATATTCAAACATGTTTTCTGATTATTTAAGTATTTTGCTTCAGTTTCGGATTCAATCAAATTTAAGATAGCGCTTGTAGATGGATTCTGCGAGGCAGCTACCGGTAAATCCAACTGCAAATCTAGTTCGGAGATGCTTGGTGAAAAGTGCCCTTCTAAAAAAAGATGTTCCTCATATCACTAATACATTCTCGTAAACAAATGGGACATCTTCTTCTCTTCCCCATTCGATGCTCAATAATGTGAACAACAAAATCTCTGTAATCGTGAACAACTACTGAACAGAGATCACATTCTATTGAAAAAAGTTGTTCACAGCCAGTGTCTATGTAAAGATCTAGCATCAATAATGATTTCTCTACTTTTCCACAAGAGCTACAACGCCAGATGCCTGCTTTTAATTCTTCTATAACCTTCTTTGTCAGCTTTCTCACCATAAGGATCGGTTTTGGGCCTGAGAGCTGCGGTAGAGTAACGCCATCAGAACAGTGCACTATAGGCCAGATTAGCCCTATAATAAAAAAAACTAAATAAACCAAAAAGAAATCAAATAAACAAGTATTAAAGCAAACTATAAGGGGGAAAAAAAAGCATTACACAAGTGTTACGTTTATAGTGAGAAAAAAAAAACACATTAGCCTACATAGTTGGAAAAGTTTTAAAAAATAATTTCCTTTTCCTCTCCTTATTTATTTTTGAAAATTAACCAAAATTTTTTTACTTTAGACTTTTAAATTCGATATATAGAAGCTTTGCAAATTTAATAAATCAAAATTTGGTTTTAGAATGTTTACTTAGAAGAACAATTTCGCGGCAAAATTCCAAGAGCCAGTGAAGCAACAAACTCGTGAGCAGCAGAAATAAAAAGTGAAGTTCTGAGGATAGACACATGTAAACAAATGTCCCCCTTTTATTCTGATTTCTGAACAAACTTAAGTTTGTACTAAATAGAAATTTCAGCTTTTGTTGACAAACGGTTTTTTCTTTGCGGATATATTTTACTTTCATCTTTCTTTTTATCTCCGCTAATTATTTTTGCGTATTTGGGAAACTTCTTTGAGAGAGGAGAATTCTGGACAATCAGTTTCAGCAGAAAACTCTTGTTATAAATGTCAAAACGACCGTAATATTGACATATTTGATGATCAGTAGGGTCCAAGCACAGCTTAATAGCAACTATAAAGTAATGTTAAAAATTTACATAACCTCCCAAGACAATATTCTTCCATTCTGTTTACATCCTACATCAAAATTATTTGAAAAAAACTACGTTTTTCTAAAGAGTTAAAGAGGCTGAGTCACAAGTTCGAACCTTAAAAAAACGTACAGGATTAGAAGGTACAGTTGGGGGGCTGCCGCCCCCCAAACCCCCCGCTTTCGCAGCCTTTAAATAAAAAAAAAAAAAAAATTTTTAAACTGAAAGTAAGGAGCGACATTAAAACTTAAAACGAACAGAAATTATTCCGTATATGAAAGGGCTGTGCCATCCTCAACGCCTCGCTCTTTACGCTAAAGTTTTTATTGTTTAAAAAAAAAGAGTTGTGACAAAGTCAAACTTTAGCGTAAAGAGCGAGGCGTTGAGGAGGGCACAGCCCCTTTCATATACGGAATAATTTCTGTTCGTTTTAAGTTTTAATGTTGCTCCTTACTTTCAGTTTAAAATTTTCTTTTTATTTAAAGGCTGCTAAAGCGGGGGGCTGGGGGGCGGCAGCCCCCCAACTGTACCTTCTAATCCCTGTACGTTTTAAGGTTCGAACTTGTGACTCAGCCTCTTTAACTCTTTAGAAAACGTAGTTTTTTTCAATAATTTCTGCACGTTTTTGTACAGTTTATTACTTATTATTGCTTGACTAACTGTTTAGATGATTGTGTATTATTCTTTTCTTTCTCGACAGGTGTTTTAAGGGTCGACCTTGTAACTCAGCCTCTTTAACTCTTTAGAAAACGTAATTTTTTTCAAGTAATATAAAAAAGAAACTGAATTTCTTTTTTAAACTTTAAATTCAGTATATAAAAAATTTCCTCTGACGGGGAATCGAACCCGGGTCTTCCGCGACAGTCAGGAGTATCGACCACTGCACCAAAGACACACAATTGTAATTGTATTTTTAGTATGTGGAATCTATTTTTGACGCAAGCAAATCCCCACAAAACTTGATATTTGGTTTTTGGAAAACAAATGAGCTGAAATTTCGAGGATAAGCTCCCAGGCCCCAGGAAAGCTTATCCTCAAAATTTCAGCCCGATCAGACAACGTTAAAGGGGGGGGGGGCTGTGGTGGGAAAATTTAACATAGGCTCTTATAGGAAAAAAACGAGGTTTTTCGTAAATGTAAATTTGGGGGATAATTTTTTCGGTCTGAAAACATCAAAAGGCCCTAAAAGGTCGAATTCTGCTTCGAATGAGTCCTCATTCCCCCGGATCAGTTGCCAACTGTGGCCTGTAGGCGTGGCTAACAAGAAAAAAAATGAACTTTAAGTGGCTATATTTGGCTTTTGGAAAACAGTGAAGGAGTGATCGGATTGAGCTGAAATTTCGAGGATAAGCTCCCGGGCCCTAGGAAAGCTTAACCTCTAAATTTCAGCCCATTCGGACAACGTTAAAGGGAGGCTGTGGGTCGGAGGGTCGAAACTTCCGGCCCACTTTTACCCATGAAGATAAAGTCGGAGGGGGGGTGAAATTTTGCACGTTTCTTAGTTTGAGCTTGGGCTACAAAATGCGATTACCGCTGTCTCTCTGCGACCGCTAGGACCGGAAATCGCTTAACATTGTGGTGGGTCGCCTCTTTATAGAGGCACAAGTGTGCCTCCTTGATCACGCTCTAATTTTTTAGAAGTCGTTCTAAGAAGTGACCAAAAGAATCCTAAAAATTCCACAAAAAATTCAAAAAAAAGCTGAGCCTATTAAAATAAAAAATAAATATGGTTTTCAGTGTTGACTTGGAAAAAGAATCTGGAAGGGAGACTCTAGCACCCTGTCCCCCCATCTGCCAAGAAGCGAAAGTTGTCTACTAATAAAAGTGAAGGAAATATTACAGACTGATTTATGACAAATAAAGTTGAGATACAGACATGGATATCCCTATTTCTAATATATGAGTGAAAAATCAGATAAAAGTTGAAATGATAAAAAACCAGACATTAAAAAGAAATGAGAAAGTATTGACCCAGTAGTGCTAGATTATCATGGCAAAGACATTTAAATTGGCAAAATGGAAAAAAATAACAACTACACCTTCCCTGCAACGCGCTAGTACATTGTTTTAGTAGCTTAATAAGGGCAAATGGACCTTAAATGAATCTCATGAGAAACATTTTTTTTCACATTTATTTGTACTTTACATCTAAATTATTTTAATGCATTTTCCTAGAATTTGAAAACGCAAAACATAGCCTTAATGTAGGCGTTTGGTAATGCTATTCAAATGCTTTAAAAAAATGAATAACTAGAACATCTTTTCTTGTTCAAATTAATCTCAAAACAATTTTAGTTTTCAGATATACCTTGACCATCTATTTCTGGGGAGCCTGACTCAGATAGTAAAGTGGAAGATCCGGGTGAAATACAGAAAAAGACAGATTTTGAGGTTCATCCAACAGAATAGGATTGTAAATTTCCGCGAGCGTTTCGGCATCATTTGGTGAAGTGTCTTGAGCTTCTATAAGAATAAAAATAAATAATGAACACAAAAACAAAAACAATAAAAGTATATATAAGTATTTTCTATAATTTACCCAGAAAAAACAAAAATCACAAAAAAAGTGAACAAATTTGGAAAATGAGACATAAACAAGAAGCCTAAACACGGACCTTGATAGTTTGAATATTACGACAACGAAGTTCAAAAGTCAGAAATTTTATTCAAAAATTTCGTATCCAAACAATTGCAAATTAACTTTTATAAATAAAAATAATTGGAGATAAACAGATTTATAATCACCAAGGACAATTTACAACGAGGCCAAAGTTAAAACGTTTGACCTCGCAATTGTTCTGCTTAAAGTTTTAGTTCCTTTTAGGTGTTTTCCTGATGATTTGGAAGAGAAATTTAGCCTTCACATGGGAATTTTGAAATAATACTTGAAAGCTTCATAAACTTTTCCTGTTTTGTTAGAAAAGGAAAAACGTTTTCAAATATGACTATTCCAGGTTCAAGCTGATTCTAAAACATTGTAAGTTGAATCATACCTTCGCCATCCTCATCCTCATTATCCCCATCCTCAGGACCCGACTCAGACTCTAAAGTGGAGTTCCTGGGTGAAAGATCTGCAGGTAGACTTCGATGTTCAGTGTAGTAGAGCACAATCGGACATTTCCATGGGTGTTTTCGGTATGAATTGATGAAGTATCTGCAACTCCTACAACAAAAATAATATAGTGACAGAAAGAACTAGAAAAGCAATAATTGCATATTTCAGTGACTTACCCAAAATAATAAAGGTGGAAAAAAATAAATAATAATGGTCGAACAAATAAAGGCAAAACAGAGTCAAGTGCAATAATATAAGCACTGTAAAAAAAAAAATTCACTAATTGCTTTTCCATTTACGCTACAAATTTTATCGTTCCAACAACTCAAAATGCTCCTCTCTTAAAAACGAAAAGATAAAAAACTGACATGCAATTAAGTAAATTTTACATCAAAGGTTCAAGAGCTTTTTAGATTCAATGTTTAAGAGACTATCTTCTGATGTTTAAAGCCAAACAACAGGGAGCACATGAATTTCAGATTAGTCATTTGATTAGAGTAGAAATTTTCAGTAACGTGTACATGAATTGTATTATATTTTAGACAATAAAAATCCAATCAGCAAGGCACCGATCAGCAGCCACAAGAACATGATTGTTAGGGCCCATGAGTAGTTGTTCTAATATCATTTTGATTAATATTGCCATTCCAGAATAAGCATCCAAAATTTAAAAGCATTTTCCAAAATAATGCCCATGGGCCCTTTTGATATCACTTTTGGTGCCCTTTTCATCTTAATACTCTTAGCCTTACAAATGGTTGCAATTGAAGAAGTCGTTGGAGTAGTTTAGTAGCAGCAGTAGCAGTGTTGTTAGCAGTAAAAGTAGCAGTGGCAGCAGTGTAAGTAGTAGCATGCACATATTATGTTTGTGGTCAATTGATCTTCCCTATTAAGCATTTTCTGAGAGCTCCGATTTAACACCAAACTCATTATTGAGATAAACCCTTTCGACAATTTGCATGCACAGAGTGTGCTTTTATTTAGTTGAGACTCCCTCAATATTCTGTCCAACTTTCACTTCATTGGCGTAGGCTAATTAGTATTAGTATCTACGGAGTATCGGTAGTAGTAATAGTGTTCTATTAGTAATAGTAACACTAGTCGCAAAATTATTAATAGCGGTACTAGAAGGTACATGTTACCTTTTGTAAGGTGAAACATCCTACTCATGATGCCCAAAGAAGTTTCATCTCGATACGGTAAACCGTTGCAAAATATTGCTACAACGCCTGCATTACAAATCTTTGTACACTGAGTATATTTTTACTTAGTTCAATTTCCCCTCAACGTTTCTTCAGATGTTCATTTCAATATATTCAGCTTCGGTAGTAACTCGCTACAGAAGCAGTAGTTTAAGTGGTAGTAGTGGTGGATTCGTAGTAGTAGCAGTAGCTGGCAAACATTGCCCTTTTTAGTCAATTGATCATCTCCCTTATCATTTTATCACAGTTGCAAATAAATTTATTCAGGGATTCCCAAATTACACCCTTTTGACAACCTGTATTCGTGTAATGTGCATTGAATTAGTTCAACACTCCTTTCAACATTCTCTGAAAGGCTCACCTGAATGCCCTTCGTCTTTGTGGAAAGTAAAGGCCAAACATGTATACCTTTTTAACTCGTGCTTTACTAAAAATACTGAGCTTGATTGTGATTTTTGGAGAATTAAAATTTTGCAGTAAAATTCATAGATTTATGGCCGGTAAAAAGACTCTTGAAAACCTCATAAATTAGTCTATTATTTTATGCAGGCTACTTAAGTATTTTTCTGCTCCTTATCCTTCTGTGCTGCAATACTTTTGTGTTTTCAGTAAAGCGCTAGATATTTAGAAGACTATAAATATAATGAAATATTAAAACGCAATTTTCCAGGTATATGTTGCATAAACTGAAAAAAAACAATAACTTCTACTGGTTTAAGTCTCAAGTTCCCTCTTTACTTTCATCAGAAAATATTTATTTTTGTTTCTTATATTAATTTATTTTCATTTTCAGGTTTTAAAAATCCCAATAAACCCTTACAAAAGATCTTGGTCCAGCTTAGGCAAAGAACTAAAGAAGTCAACATGTGTTTTGTCAAATTAAATAAAAAAAAAGTTTTTTCAATGAAAGTAAGAGAACTTAAAAAACGAAACCAAAATTATTCCCTATATGAGAGGCCCTGCTATAACTCTGATGTTCAATAAATTAATGAATTATTAATCCAGACATATAAATTACATAATTACTTTCAATTATGCTGAACAAAATGGTTATCTCAAATTATGATTGTATGTTTGAGGAAATAACGGGCGTGAAGGGCAAGGGGGGGGGCTGAATGTTTTCTGATTGCCCTCCAATCACTTTTTGACTCTTAAAAGGGGCACTAGAACTTTGAAATTTGAATCTAATAGCCCCTTTCGAAGTTTCTACGACAGCTCCTTCAATACGCAATGCTCTAGTCAGAAAAAAAGAACAACCCCCAAAAAATTAATACATTGTGCTCTTTACTTAGGCAGCGCTATTGCGCTCTCCCTATGATTCATCAATTTTACATCATCCTTGTCGAAAGTTTTATTTTTTCATTTTCAACTCTCCACAATTTCATACCTAACAAAAACCTGACTTTTTCTTTATCAATAAATTCCAATATGACTTGTCATAAACCTCTAGATTTGTATTGCAAATAAAATCGGTCTTTGGGCAAATAAAATAAAAATCAATTTCGTATTTTAGTTTGAGTAGTGTTTTTAGTAGGGAGAGAGCGGCTATATGTCCCTGTCAGGCTGAAAAACCTGTTTAGCAAAACACCTGCACATACAAATAGGAAAAGAGAAAGTTCAATCTTGAGATTAGTTTAAATTCGTATTACTTAGTCCCAGTTGTCTAAGTTTTTTCTTTTTACCGAATAAAGTGTTATCTAATATATTTTGTCTACAAAATATTTGAGAAGTACCTTTATTGTCAAAAAGTGTGTGGAGCCCACTTCCTGGGTGTCAAGCTCAAGTTTACAACGGCTCTGAAAGGCCAGGACAACTACCCAAAGCAATATCTTCACGTTTAAGAGACGAAACAAGGTTTCGATCATCAAAGAGATCACTGTCACTTGGTAAAACATCTTCAACTTCTATAACAAAATATAATTAAGATACATAAAACAAATTGAATAGTAAAGCTTACTAAACCAACCCAACTGTTTCTATTTAGTATAAATTAGCAACGAGAATGGATTACGACCCTTAAAAGGACAGAAATGAAAGAATAGGAAACTGACCAAACTGTGTTTGGCCTGACAAATAGGCAGAATAAAATCTTAGGATCCAGCATTGAACAAAAGGGGAATCCTGAAAGTTTCTTCTATGGGCTATGTGATTAAAAAAAAAACAGTTAAAAAACGTGGCTATAAACATTTAACTAGCATATTGACTAGTAACTAAGAGACTGGATGTCTCTTTTATGTTAATTAAGCTAAGTTCTTATATACTTGATTCAAATACTCTCATTTTTGTGACTATAAATGGCTTTTAAAAATTGATGAATTGAAGAATTACATTTGTCCCCGTGGCTTATATAGGCACAACAGATTAAAAGTGGGATTTAAGGGACTTTCGGGTTTCAGAAGCAATGGACCCAAACAGACGAGAACAGAAACAAACTTTCTACATAAATAACAGAAAAACACCACCAATGGTCTATCATCGTTTACCCAACACTGTCCATCTTCCAAAGTAATGGGTAATATTTCAATCTCTGAAGCTTACTAGAATATAGCACAGCCTTTCTCGTTTCACCAATATATTGCTGACCCTCAGGCACAGCGTCTAAGGATAAAAGATACTACGCAGTTGCAAACAGTTTCAATCAAGCAAACCAATTCCACATCTAAACAAAACCACTGCAACTCTGAGATCCTAAGCAACCTTCATGTACTTAACTTTTTTTAGTTTCATAAATATAGTAAATATGTAAATATGGCTAAGAAAAGAACAATGGATAATCCGAATAATAAAGTTCCATTTTTCGAAAACTACTTCAACACATCTGATATTAATTCTCATTTGTTCAACAGTCAATTCGGCCTTGCAAACTTATATCTTTGGGTTTTTTTTTCCTTCACGTTGAGCAAAAATCAGCAAAAATAACAAACAAATAAGTAAATAATACGTTGTGCCAACATCGTTCTTTACTTAGGCTGCGTTATTTGTGCTGCCTATAATATATAACACAGTCTTTGCTACGTGGACCACCTATATACTTTGACCATAGAGCGTTATCTAGATTCCAGTACAGCAAGGTGCTCTGTTCTTATCGTCATATTCTCTCTTCTCTTTTCGTTTTTTTACCTTTCTTTGCAACTAAGATCTCAAGATATTTATTATATGCCAATCAGACAGGCTTGCATAGGAAATAATCTCAGAGCAGACAGGATATAATTCGATTTCCCACAGTACGTCTTTATTACGTCTGTGACGATCACTTTGACATTGAGAGTTCTCTCAAGCACCGAGGTTAAGTACGTTTTTTATTATACTTTTCTACATGAAGTTCTGTGTTTAAACATCCATTTGCAATGACAAAAGCATTAAGCATGACACTGGTTAAACTTAGATAGTTCCAATCCTTGATACATTTAAGGGGAAAGGGCCAATAACTGTGAACTCGTTCATTTTGTAGTTCTTTAGCTCATCTTTCAATTCAATCACCACTCATATTGCATCTTATCAACACTAATTGGAAACTGGCTTGCAAGAACTAGAACTTCTAGTTAGTAAGTAATTTCAGTGCCTAAAAATTCACATAGAATTAGAAACGGAATATAACAAAGAAAAATGAAAGAAAAGTTACACTACGGACCTCCTCCAAGCGTCTGTAGATTAGTAAAACTATTCCTCTGCTCAGGATGGCTGGCCAAGGGTTTGCTCTCTTTGAGCGTTTTTTCAAAAACTTCTCTGCAAAATGGTTAATAAGGTCTAATGGATCAGATATACCAGAATTACGCATAACATTAGAGTTCATCATCCTGTTTGGAAGTTTCAGAAGAAGCTTCACAAATCGAAAAAAACAGAACTTTTACTTTTGCACACTGAGCAGAAAACAAGTATTTCCAAAAAGATGCTATCAGCACATCAAAATTCTTTGGTAGTGGATTGGCGACCTTGTTCAAATTAAGCAGGTCGTCAGCATATGTCATCATCAAAACCCTTTAAGGACATGCACAACAGCAAATTCGACTGGATTTGACGGTGTTACGATTTGCCCTCTTGCAGTAAAACATCTTTTATATACTACAGTGGAGCATTCATTAACACAATATGGCAAGTTTTTTTTTATTTTCTATTTGTATCTAATATGGTTTTTTACTGCAGTTTTTAATTTTTTCCTCTTGTTGTAGTCAGCTAAGAAAAAAATCTAAATAAACAATTATTGAAAAACAGAATAATGCAATTTAAAAATGAAGCAGAAGCAGCTCCATCAGATATAAAGTCTGTACCCTCCTTCCCCCCCCACAAACAAGAATCTCTTCATTGGTAGTAATGTTTTTTATCATGCTTCACACAGGGAAGGATGAGGGAAAATTCTTCTGCCCAATAAATGGTTGTTTCTTGAACTTAAAAACCATGGATTTATACATTAAGCTTCTATTTGATTTGAGTTAAAAAAAAAAAAAAAAAAAAAACAGCCATTTTCATCCCTTTCAACCCTTCATGGGTTTAATCCAAATATATACAGAGTTGTTATTGTTTTATTGATGTCCAGTTTTATCAGCAAACGGCAGGAGAAAAGCAGGAAGAATTATTTATAAAAGCAAAGCGCATTCCTTTTATTCTGCAAATAGAAATTGCATTGGATTACTTACCACTTTTGATTATAAAAGCCTCAGAAGGGGTCATGAGATTGGCCATATTTAGAATTTGAGGTAGTAAGTCAAATTTAATCTTTAGCAGCGTTGATGTCACTTATAAAATATCCAACAACATCACCAACACTAGGAAAGAGTACATCCGTCTTACACAAGAGAGTGGAAGCAACAAGTCCCTAAAAAATATCAAAACTATAATTAATCAAGTCAAGCAAAGCCAATTTTATTGCAACGGATTTGAAATGAAGGGCTCAACTGCTTCAGCAGTAAAAATATTAGAAATGGGATTCATTTTCAAATATAAGGTGGTTAAAAAAAACTGTGCATATAACCTAACTACATTTAAAAGTGTAGTTTTAGATCTTTAAAAATAACAAACACATTTTCACAGTATAATTACAGAATAAAAGCTGTTACAATACTGGAAAGACAGGTCCATTGATACTTTTTTTTTTACTCAAAGCACTAGTGTTGAGCACAAAAGAATGGGTCAAAATTAATTTACTACTCGCTTCAAATCAAACTACAGAGCTATGCTTATAAAACTGACTATTCTGTAGACACTTTAAATACGTAATGTAGGTTTTTTCCTGAATGTAGGTACTTCATTTACTCTCTCCCACTATAACTGTAATTTTAGTCATTTTCAACAGCTGTTGTGCTTTTGTCAACACAAATCATAAATTTTCGAGTGTCCATCTCTAGCTCTTTCTGCTTGTATGACTTTTAAGAATCACTAGAAATGATTGAAAACTAAATAAAAAAAAAAAAATTATTTATATATGGGGAATTTCAAACAATGGCCTGCAAAAATATGGCAAACTGATTGAAATTAAAAAGTACAGCAATGAAATCACCATGCTTGAAAAACTCATACAGATAAACTAGAGCCCCCAACATTGAACATATAGGGAAATCACTTTTTACAATGGTAGCTCTAATGTAGCTTCCTTTTTTTTTCACTGTTGCTAGCAGGGCACTGAAACATTATAGAGCTTTTTAAGAGCATATTTGAAAGCTATTTTTTATATCTATGTGCTTTTTATAAGTTCATTTTAATAAAAATATCATAAAGCATAATGTGCCACCAAAACAGTTTTTTTGGCAAATTTTGGAGTAGAAGGCTGGGAGGACTGAAAAGAGTACCATACAAATCTAAAGGGTCAAAAAACACATTGCTATAAATTTTGGCTAAAAAATTATCATTAGCTAAAATTAAAAAAGTTCTAATAAGTGGAAAATTTTGTCTTTTCAAGTTGTTGTTTTTTAGTATCTGAATTGTGTGTGTAGGGGGGAGGAGGAGGTCATCAGGTTAATATTTCCTCCAGAAGGATGGCCCTTCCTTCCTTCTCAGTTCAGGTAAGCATATTAATGAGATATTTTGTTCCACATAGGAAACATTTTTTAATTGAAGGTAAGCTGTTAGGCCCTCTGCACCTCTCTTTTATAAAGGCTTAAAAGAGGCACTAACTTAATTTGGAAAAGGGACTATGGGACTTTGAAAAACTAAATTTGGGAATAGAAAGCATTTTCTTCTTTTGAAGAAAACTCTGCATATGTACCTAACCAGATACAGATAGCCTACAAGTTAAAACACCTGTAAGGAAATGGCAAATTTTGCAGGGATTATAAGAAATTATAAGGAATTAAATAAAAAATTGAAAAAAAAAACTGAATTATAAGGAATTTTTGGAGTAAAATGCTGGGAGACCTGAAAGGGTACCATAGAAGTCTACAGGGCCAAAACACATTGCTAGAAATTTATAACCCCTCCTATTACTATTTATAATACTAAGACCCTCTATATATACTTCTGTTTATTTTATAACTAAATTTTGTAAAATACTTGTGTATTTCATAAACAATAGAATTTTTCATTGGCAACTTCTCAAGATTTTTAAGATTTTCTCAAGAGTTTAAGAAGAGTTAAGGAGTTTTGAAGAGTTGGTACCAACAGTAGGTAATAATGATGGGAGAGTCTTAGCCCTCAGTAACTTGTAGTCTAAAATGGCATCTCCTCTATTTATCATGTAAACAAGTGTAGGGAGATTCAGTTTGATAATCTTACAGGGTAGGAAAGCTCCCGCATGCCAGGTATCACTTTAGTGGCATGTCTCTGCACATCTTCAAGAACTTATATGTCATTTTAAAAATATGGGGAGGCAAGAGACATTCCAACTTCAGCTAGGATGCACAAGTCCCTTATATAAAAGACTGATGACTTTAGGGAAACAATTGGAAATAGTACATTTAATCAGTCACATGGCTGAACTAGCCCAGCAGCAGACCTCTTAGAATCAGTGCTGAATCTTAGTTCTCTGGCAATAGTGACATCAAGATCATTTACAGAGGAGAGTGGGTGGCCGAAGAAAAAATTAGAGTGGCAAGGATTCAGTTTGCCAAAGTGAATGATATGGCACTTGGCAACATTGAATTCAAGAAGCCAGGCCTCAGCCCATTGGACCCAGCAGTTGAAGATGATTTTGTAGCAGGGCATGATCTTCACAGGACAATGCTTGTCCAACAAGCTACAGGTTGTCAGCATAAAGAGTTTGATTTACTGCTGATAAGGGAGGGAGCATCATTGAAGAAGATATTAAATAGTGTAGGACCCAAAACACTACCCATACTGTCAATACGCCAGTTATTCCCATAACTGTCAATGCAATAGTTATTCTTACAGGCCATAACATTCCAAGTTGCAATTTTAATATCCTTTATATTATTGAAGTTAAAAAAAAAGAAAAAAACTTCTCTGAGAAAACTCAGAACATGTGTAGAGGAAGAAAGAATACAATTACCAGAGTCATCAAATTACTGAAAACACTGATATTGCAAATAAAGAAAAATCAAGGGTCCAGAGCAGGGATTTCTCTTCAAGCTTGACTGCATGTAATTTAATTGCAAGTTGCTTGTGACACACTTTGTCAAAAGCTTTAGAAAAGTCAAACAGAAACATGTCAGCAGGCACCCCAATATCAGCAACTTGGTGATGTGGTCATACAATTCAAGGAGATTGGTGTCAACAGATCTTCCTGAACAAAAGCCATGTCGTGAACTGTGTAAAAATATTATTTGCTTCAAGATGTTTAGCAACTGCAGAATTAATTATTTTTTCAAGAACCTTGAGAATTGCTTATGTCATGCTAATGGGTCAATAATTTTCAGCAAGGTCCTTTCTACCTATTTTTAAATATAGGAATGATATGTTGCAGTTTTCTAATCCAGAGGTAGTCTGGAAAGATTTGATGATAACTTGAACAGCAGGGAAAGAGGTTGACACAAAACTGTACAACATTCATGCAGGATACATAGGTGAATGCTGTCTGGACCAGCACATTTATTCAGTTTTAGGGATTTGAGTTCATTTAGAACCAATGTATCAGTAATCAGAATTGGTTCCATCTTATGTGATACATCATATAAAGGAGGTGTGGGGTAAACAATACTGGAATTGGAGGAAAAAACAGATGAGATATATTGGTTGAAAATGTCAACTTTCAGCTCAGGATCAGCAAGTGATTGAATATTGTGCAGGATATCTGGGACTATGCATCTGCTGCTACATTTTTGAGTGGCACAGCGCTGGGAAAGATTTAGGGTTATCATTGTACCAATGTATCAACTTCCTTAGCCAATTGTCCCTCAAACCTTCTCTTCAACTCCTTTATTTGGTTGGTTGTTTGATTACAAAAAGATTTGAAGATTCGATAATTTTCTGTGGTCTTATTTTGCTATAGCAATTCCATGCTCAGTGTTTTCTGTTGATTAGCTTGCATACCTTGGCAGTTTAAAAAAGGTAAACTTTTGTCCTGTTTAGCCTGAAAAATTCTGATGCAAGACTTTTCAACATGCAGAATTTCTATTTTTACATTTCATCAACTCTCATCAATATCATCAGTAATAAGCTTTTCCAGTTGACATTGGCAAGTTTTTCAGAGACTATTTGTAGTTTATATATTCTTATTGCTTAGAAGAAGGTTGTTTGGTAGGCAGATTTAACTCCAAAATAATTACAACATGGTGGCATTACCAACAGCTGTGGTTTTACATTCTTAATAAGGGACAGTCAGGGTTACAGAGAATAACCAAATCAAGAGTGTTGGAGACTTGACCTTCCCTGAAATTAGTTGGTTGTGATATTGTTTGACAGAAGAAATTATCAGAGAGGGCAGACAAAAAAGAAGAATCTCTATCACAAAAATCCGATCCATCAATCCATTGGATTTCAGGATGGTTAAAGTCCCCCAAAAGGAAAAGATCATAGCTGGCAAAATTGGACATCACATGAGACAACATGGCAGCTTAATTAGCTTCAGAGTCCAAAAGATAGGGAGCACTGGGGCTTCTATAGACAACACCCATTACAACTAAGATTGTTTGATTGTGTATTTTTATCCAAACAGACTTGATTCCATCAGTAGTCAGAGAATTAAATTGAATAAGACTAACCTGTAGTCCATCTCTTATATATAAAAGCACACTCCTCTGTGGCAAAGTGGGGAATTCAGATTAGAAAAGAGTTGGTAACCGTTTATTTTGATTTCATCAGGATATAAGACTGACAAGGTGTTGTTTCTTGGTGAAACCTCTGTAATTGCTAAAGCATCCACTTCTTCTGATATCATACAAAAAGAAAGTTCAGAATGCTTATTAGGGAGGCTATCAGCATTGGACCTAAGGAACCTCATTCCTGGTGAGGTAGGAATCTGAGAAGATGCTGGACTAGAGTAAGCAGGAACCAAAGGACTGGTAAAGTTGTTGGATACAGCACTATGAAACAACAAAGAAAAAACTGCAGGTAATCAAGTTGTTGCAGAAGAAACAGAGAGAAATGTCAGCATCAGACAGGGAAACATTATTATGATCAATACACTAGACAGTTGAGAGACAAAATTTGGTGATACAAGTCCATAAAAATTTAAACAATTAACAGAGGGACAGGGATTGTCCAGAAAGTAATACAACTGAGTTGATTTAAAAACCATTTATTGAGCCAATTGTTACAATTCTTGTAAAACTTTCAAAATCAGCTCCTTCTGCATCAATGCTGCACTGCCAGTGCAATTTCCAAGCATTGAAGGCATCATGGTATGCATTCTCTGGAATAGCCTTGAGAGCCAGGGTGTATACTGCTTGGATCCCCTCTGTTGCCTCAAAATGCTTGCCTTTCATCAGCCTTTTCAGACAAGGAGACAAAAAAAGTCCAGAGGGCCACATCTGGGCTGTAAGGTGGCTGCAGAAGTGTTGGGATGCCAGCCTTGGTCAGGTAGCTTTTCATGAGAAAGGTAGTGTGAGCTGGGGCATTGTTGTGGTGCAACTTCCAGTTGGCTGCAATGTCTTGTTGGACCCAATTGACTCTTCATTTGAGTCTCTTGAGCTCTTCCACATAAACCTTGGCATTGCTGGTTTGGACTTGGCAGATGCTGACATGTGGCACTTGGAAGATTGCCTGTTTGTCTTGGGATCATACTCAAAGATCCAGGACTCATCACCTGTGATTGCATTATTCAAAAATTGGGGATCACTTTAACAAATGTTCAAATTTTCTTGGCACACTTCCAATTGCTACAATTTCTGGTTGTTAGTGAGCAGTTTTTGGACCATCTTTGCGCACACCTTGTGCATATTCAAATGCACTGTCACAATGTCATGAACAACAGATTTTGGTAAATTTAACATTTGGGCAACTAAATGAATACTTAGTTTGACAGTCTGAGTTCAAAACTTTGCACACACAAGTCACATTGTTGTGTGTTTGTTGAATGTCTTCCAGCATGATCTTCATCAACAGCCTCTTCCCAGCCCTCCAAAAAGGCCTGGTCCCACTGAATATGCCACTTCTTGCTAAAGCAACATCTGGGTAAGCCTGTTTGATAATATCAAACGTCTCTGTCATAGACTTACAAAGTTTCACACAGAATTTAATTGCATACCTCTGCTCTAAGGGATGCTATATTTGTGGCTTGCACCACTCACAGTAACAGGTCATGCAAAAATGCCTGTCCTGACTCTCCAGGTGCTCTGAGACAACTGACCAGCTTGCTTGTTAGCTAGGAACAACTTCAGCCAAATTCAGTCAGCATGCACATGCTCCAAAATACAGTTGCAGTGAAAGAAAATGAGTCCTTTTACTTTTCAGACAAACCCTGTAGAAGGAGGCACAGACATTAATTGGACATTTGAATGTTGGGGGGATTGCTGCAATTAGCAATTTTTTTTTTTAACGATGGCACCCTTACAAATTATCAAATCTGCTTCTCCATTAGTTTTTCAGTGTTTCAACTCCTCAACTAGAGCTCTTTGATTTATTTAATCTTTCTTTGGACTATCACCACAAAAACTGATGGATGCTTTTGTTTCAAACAATTTCTGTATTAGGCCTATTTGCTTTCTAAATTTAGTTGATGGCACAGAGAAAAGGAGAGCAGGGGGTGCATCAAACCAGAGGTTTGATGGCTATTTGAAGGTCTTTCTACTTTTGCTGGGGGGAGGGGGCACCAATGTCAACTCCATAAGTGTGCAACAGGTAATTATACAGGAAAAACTGCATCATCAGTCTGGGTGGGATTTCCATATGCAACAATATTCAAACATCTTTCAAAACACTGGTGATCTGAATGTGCTATCTGACAAAATCAGTTTCAGTTAATTGGGCTACAGAAGTTGAGACAATTAAGAAGACACTGTAGAAGCCACTAGGTCCTGAACAGTTGAAACACAGCACACTGATTGTAGTGAATTTTCAATGAGTGATACTCTATTGGCAATATCACTAACCTGAGCAGAAACATTACATTTAATGTCCATTTCTCAGTTGGGTAGGCCTAAGTATCTGGGTCAACTGACTAGTGGTGGCAAACTCCATCTTAAATCAACAGCAACTACAGCTTGGTGGTGTGAAATTGAATACAGGATTGTTGGCCAAATTTGTGTGAAAGAACATTTATTTCTACCCATATTTGTCATTTTTCTGCTTATATTTGTACCTAAGTGTCATTTTAAGTGGTTTCCCTGTGCTTGGTGTCACTTTACTTACTTGGATTTTGAAGCTGGGGAATTTTATTTTCTATTCCCAAGGGACTTGTCCTTTGTCTGCTTCAAGTTTAAATTATAATTTAAAGTAATTTAAACAAATAAAACACAGCTGTTGTTAAAACAAAGTTTTTGCGTATTTTTGGTGATAGTTTATGCAGATGGGAGCAATATCAAACTAAACAAGAGGCCGAGTTGGTACCAGCTGGATTTAATCGTTTTAAACTTCTGGGAATAGGTGATTTGAGCATTGCACTTCCCATATTTTTCTGTCTACCTTGAGAATTTTCAAGGCAATAATAGAAAACATATTGGCTGAGAAAACATATTGAGAAAAATATTGGCATATTGGCTTTCACACTAATTGTATATATTGGAGACCTTCCAGGAAGATTTGTAAGTAAGTAAATTGTACATATTACCCTGTTTTGTGTATATATTTTTTTTTTTTTTTACCAATTATATATAACTGCACTTTTTGTATAGCTTGAGTTCCCCTCAGATAAATAACAAATCAAGAACAACAGACAAACCAGGAACAGAAACCCACCTAACTACTACAGTCCTTTCAAGGAGGATCGTGGCAAGGTGCAAAAAACCAACTCTATCCAGTCGGGGATCTCGTCAAGGTGCAAAAAAAACAACTAGACTACCAAACACTCCCACCCCAATTCTGTCTTCAGTGGAAATTCAGGTACTGTATAACTTTATAGCAGAAGTTGACAGTTCTTTGAAGCAAATATCCTCTAAAATAGCACTCTTAAGATCAAAGCTTGCCCAGAAATCAAGTTTTGACAAGAAGCACCTCTATGTAGAAAGTGCATTTTTAGACCCTCAATTCAAGGTTTGAAAACATCCAACAAAATTACTCACAGACAGTTGTCAACACAGACGAAGTGAGAAAAATTGTGAGAGAAGAAGCTTTCTGCCTACAGGAAAACAGAGCGACGGAAAACAAAGTAATCATTGTGAAAAACTTGGCCAGAGAACAAAAATGTGGATGACCTGTCCAAGGTTAAGCAAATAATAGAAAATGAGCTTGATTTACTGGTGCCCACTATTGTGAAAGTCACCAGGCTCAAAAACAAGAACAGAAGTGAAGCAAACGCTAGGTCTAGAGGACAGCCATTACTAATTTCAGCTCCCTGAATCAAAACTACAACTGAAGAGGGGACATAGTCCAAAAAATCATATGAGAAAAGGCAACGCCTTCAGACCTTCTTTTGAAATGACGTACCTAGACAACTGAGAGTCTCTGAGAACGGTAACCAGACATCAACTGAAAACCCGAGGAATTCTAGAACTCTCAAAATAACAGACCCACCAAAGAACAACAGACCTATTGCGCTTTAACTTACTACATCTCCAATGACAAAGGGTTGAAAGACCTTGCCTCCAAAGTTCTGACCAATGAGAAATGTGACAACTTTCCCACTATGTCTTATCGCTTTAGAAATATTTAAAAAAGCTTCTAAAGTAGAATTTTGGAAAATTTTTGAGTTTGGGAGAAAGGGGGATTTCAAAAACATTGTCCCATAACATAATTTGTCCTGCTAAAGTAAATTCCTATATTTGTAGCGTTCTATCTATGAGTGCTTTAGAAATGTTTAAGAGAAATATAGTACACTGCTCTATCATAGTCACAGTCCTATAAAGGCTGCATTGGTTCCGAACGATTGACAAGAACTATTCGACTTTTAATTTACAAGATATTGTACATTTGAAAAATACATCGGCTTTTATTCATGATCTAGATAAAATCATGTTGATTTATAATCAACGACCTCATCGATCATTGTCCAACTCAACCCCAACGGAAGTTCATCATTCTGATTATGATACAATTGACACTTTTCTTAAACAATATTCCAATGAAACGATTGTCAAGAAGAAAAATAAATTCAATGTTGGTGATACTGTTCGAATTAATTTGACAACAAATGTTTTTTGAAAAGGGGAATTACTTGTGGTCCACCGAACTTTTTAAAGTGGGGCAAAAATCCTAGACACTAAACCCATAACTTATCGCCTGCTTGATACCAAAGATGAAGAGATTCTCGGCGGCTCTTATGACTATGAACTACAAAAAGTTAAAAATAATAGTGAAATCTATCAAATTGAAAAGATATTAAAGACTCGTACTCGCAGGGGTAAGAAACAGTTACTTGTTCGGTGGCTAGGATACAACTCTGATTTTGATTCTTGGATCGGTGTTTGAAGATATTGACAATGCCCAATGATTTCTATTGTAACTTTCATGTCCAACGTTTCCGATCCTCTCTACAACGACTTGAATAAGACAAGTGATTTTTTTGGACAAAACTCTCCCCCGCCAACAAATTTGACGGTGCGTATGAAGTGGCTCTTGTCGACTGTATTCTCAAAAATACCTATGACATCCTGAAAAAAGGATCATGTGTATGATCTGAAGGTTATACCATTCGATTGGACACTCTTTGCCGACTATGAATGGGTTGAAGCACTTAAATCTAGCGAATATCCACATGCCAAATTGAAATGTATTGAATACGATAATATGACATATTTGTGTCGTACAATCAATAGAAAATCTCATATCGTAGGAATGGTACATTCCATTTTAATTATTCATTGGAACGTGATAGGATTTACATCACTTCACCTGTTGACACTGAAATAATTATTCTCAGTGATAATCTGAGAGACGTTCTTGCTTTAAACAGAATACGATCAATGGGAAAAAATGCTGGCACCGTTTACGGGATGGATCAAGTTATTTTGCTGATTATCCACCTGGTTTCACCTTGGACTCTTGCATATTTCTCTATGCATCCTTTGTGGAAAGCGTCGAGAGTCGGTAACTCAAATGTCCCCTCCTAGTGTTCTTGAACATACATCTTCAGTAGGTTCCTGTAAACACTTCGTATTTGGAACTCTGTCAGTTAACACTAAGAAGTGAATTGGGTGATCCTCTAGCAATAACAAAAGGCTTAGCAGTGATTACATGTCATTTTAGACCCATTGTCAGCGACAGCACAATCACCTAGAATGAACAATAGAAGAATTCCTTTTGTCTGTCCCGATATCGATTGTTATGTTGGTGCTTTGAGTCCACGTCAAATAGGCAATGGATTGGACTACCCCAAGGGTCGTACTACAATGTCTGGCTATGATCTTGGTAGCTGGTTTGCAAGGCTATTTCGTTCTGCACTACCCCTTGCCAGAAAATATCTTGTACCTGCTGCATCAAATTTGCTGCCTCCACACTACAGGACTGGGGGTCAGGCAAGAATTTCAAGGAGAGTGTTAAGGAAAATATTAGATCTTCAGCAAGAGCCGTTGGTGAGCAATTAAAATCTCGACAAAATGGGGGGATTGAAAAGGATGCGTGCGCGTCATTCACTCATCAGTCTCCCCAGGCGGGAAGCGAAGGACATCAACAAGGACTTTGAGGAATAAAACAACGAAGACCAATAAGAAGAAAAAGAAAAAGATTGTTAGATCAAAGAAGGATTTCTTCTCTTAAGATGACTTATCTCCCCCACAAGGAATCATATCCATCAATTAGTTCCTCATTGAATCTATTCAATGCTGAAAATGTTGATGTCAGTGTCAAGTATGGCTATATGAACAATTTCACCCCCAACAACACCCCTCTCGGAAAATATATACTTTCAATATATTTTCCAATGAAGACTATTTCATTGATTTGTCATCAACATTTATTGATTTAAATGTTGCGGTGAAGAAAAAGTCAGATAATACAACTCCAAATGCTGGCGATGGTCTCTCCTACGAGAACTGTATTCTACACAACCTATTCAAAAACATTAATGTATTTATAATGGAACATTGGTGAGCACTAGCAATAATTTATCAAACTATGCAAGCTACATACAATTTATGATGATGACACCAAAGGCATACAAGGAGTTGAGAGGACAATCATTGGGCTATGAATATCGATCAGGTGTTGATACTGACGGTGAGTTGACTACTGCAGTGACCCAAGATTATCATCTAGTTGGAAAATTAAATCATGAGATATTCAATATATCCCAATGGCTACCCCCCAATGTCAAGATTGACATAGAGTTGCAGATGGCCCCATCGAATTTCATTTTGAGAAAAACACTTCCTGCAGCACCCGATGCAAATGTCATTATCACATCGGCAATTCTCCACGTCCGAAAACACAGGTTATGAGCTCTGTTGCATTGGCAGTGGAAAAGCTAAGAGCCAATGGTAACAACATTAATTCTTGTCCCCCATACAATCACCAATCAACGTCACATTGCCACCGGTTCTCGTAGCTATAGCGATTCATCATTTATCAATGGAGAAATCCCATCAAAATTGGCTTTGGCCTTTGTGAAGAGTGGGAGTGCCGTTGGATCCTGGACTGAATCCCCCCATGATTTTAATTTTTTCGGTCTATCTAGCCTCGTGTGCAAAGTGAATGGTATTCCACTGTACACTCTATCATTTGACAAAAAATCCTATAGAACTCTGTACGAGTTGACCATGCAATCCCTAGATCATGACTCTCAACTATTTGAAAATGTATATAACCGATTCAATGTTTCAAAAAATCATGGGGTTATTGTTTTGGACTTGTCTGGCACACAGGATATGAGCATAGTACGAACAGGGAATGTACGTTTAGAGTGTACATTTGCCATGCTCTGACTGAGAGTATCACGCTAATATCACTGAGTCAATTTGAAACCTATTGGGAAATCACACCCGACGGCAGTGTTCTACTAGACCTAGCACCATGAACACAAACCAAATAATCAACGTATTTAGTATGGATCCATACATGTCCCAGTACAAGTCCTATTGCATACCTTCGGACTTCATTGAAAAAATTCCAAGTGTTAACAATACCCTAATCATTGTTAATAGCAGTCCATCGACTTTGAAGACCGGCCATTGGCTATGCATCTTTCAAACAGCGAAGAATATTGAATTTTTTGATCCTCTTGGTCTATCGTATAAATTCTACGCTCCATACATCAGCAACTTTATTGAAAGCAGGGGGAAAACCATTATTCAAAATCAACGAAGAGTACAGGATTTAACGACTAAGACATGTGGCTTTCATGCACTACTCTTTTTCATGTTCAGATGTCGTGGCTACACCTACAACAGTTTCTTAACATCTACGTTGACTTACCTCAATTGAACGACTTTCTAGTGGAGAATATACTTACAAGCGTATTTAATATTGATTTTAGTGCCCTAAGAATAAAATGTTCTAAAATGTACGTGAAATTGTTTATTAATAAAAAAAAAAAAATTTATATACATGATAAAACGACTTTTCTACTCTTTAGATTTCATCCACTACTAGGTATAGGTATTGTCGACAACAACTAGTGCAGGTAGATTATCTGAATTCACAGTGTACTGATCCTGATGTACTGCAATGTCAGGGTCACATTTTCTACAGTAGAGTGTGACTTCACTCTTGTCATATCTCTTTGTATAGTCAATGATACTATTCTCATTCATTCTATAGAATTCACATGTTTCAATTTGCTTATTTGAAGCAATTTCACAAAGAGTGTCCTCAATGTCGAATCACATTCCGTCACAGCCAAATAAAAATCAGTGGGCTTATAATCATAACACCCATTGTCTTCACAACGATGACGTAGAAACCATATTCTTTTGTTATTCCAACAGTTGAATCGTTGACCCGGTTCCTCCTCCAGAATAATCTAAAACCACGACGATACCAATCTCGTAGCAATAAACTAAAATCACGGTTAGGATTCTTTCCAATCATACCGGGATATGTATTCTCCCACTGATTACATTTATCATAATGACAATTGGAGCATAGGTAGCCTCTAGGATGAGAGTCACACACCTCTTCAAGACAGGAATTACAACCTTTAATTTGTACAGCATATCCATTATGCAATTTACACGGGTTGCATAATCTACACTTTTCATCATACTCCTCAATCATTGTGCAATTCTCACATGATGATGACCAACTGCCCAGTGAGTACATACATAACGGACATGTATGGAACATTTTGTTATGTGTTGACACTCTCACTACCACAATGAAACTGAGCTAGCAACAACAAAAATTGTCTGAGATAGAGAGAGGAGTAAATCATCCTTGAGCACCATCTTTCTCATGAAAAAAGTCCTAAATTTCTAAACTAATGTTTAAAAGCATATCCACAATATCATATTGCTGTGTTGTGATCAATATATCAATAAATTGTGTAAATGCATTTGGACCACGACGTAGAAGCTCATACAATAGTCTAATGATGGAGAATCAGTTTTCATTATATCGACAAGCATTCCCCGAGAAAATATCTTCCTTTGAATAGACAATTCTAGAAAATTGTCATCTAGAATCAAACATTTTTTCTATAAGAACTAGATTCCTCATGATTCGATCTTTCTCGAATCTATCCATTTTTTTTTTAGAGTCCTAACTCTCTCACAACCAATTCAGACTAACCAGAATTTTTTCTACTCTAAAAAATATACGCTAGTCTACTATAGAAAGAAAAAAAATACCATTGATTTAGAAACAATTTTATTGAACATAATTTCAATAATAATATCACAGATGCATTTTGTTCTCATCAATATATTTCGATAGGACATCTAATGCTGACCGAAGTTAAGTTTATTTATATGGAGAATATTCACTTTTCCAGCAAAACATAGCTGCTCCTCCTGCTTAAATTTGCTTAATGATATCACGTATCTGGCATACATAGTGTCCCATTCAAGACATAGTCTACAACCAGCGGTTATTTCCACAGCCACATTGGGTACTCGTATATCGCTGCTGCTGCTGTCAGCTCCATCATTAATCTCCAATAATGTAAATGCACAAGTCATTTTTTTTCCTCTACTATTATCCTCTCAAATAAACTACTCTCTTTGAATTCAATTCTCTTACTAATATGAATTGTAAAGAAAACTATTCCTTTTATTCAAATCCCAACCACCAATCAAGTTATACTCACTCTCTTTGGAAAGGTGTATACAAGGTCCAGAATAACATAGAAATTGCTATATACCTCCGAGCAAATCCAGAAGGTCATGTGAGGGAGCTCTGAATCTCTTTGAAATGGTGTATACAAGGCTCAGAATCCAGACGAAGCAATCTACTCCCTTCCCCCCGAGCCCTCAGGGCAAGGGTTGTAAGTTATACCCTGGGGGCCTATAAGGTTTATATAGAAAGGGTGATCGTACCAACTTCTGAGAGGGCTCATTAGATTGCTAATCAGAGGGTGGACCCCCCCCCCCCACACCTCATTTTTTCCGAATTGTGTCTGATAGAAAATTTGGGATGGCCATTTGTTGTCGTAGAAACTTCGAAAAGAGCTCATTCGATTGGAAAGTGAAAGGGCTAGTGCCCTTTTTAATAGTCGAAAGTGATTGGAGGGCAACTAATCACTCCTCCCACGCCCACCATTTCCCCAACAAATCCAATAAAAATTTGGAGATAACAATTTTGTTCAACGTAACTGAAAGATCTGGAAACTATGTCTTTGAGAATGATACCCCTCCCCCACAGAGCCCTCAAGGCAAGGGTTGTAAGTTGTGACCTTGGGACATATAACATGTATATAGAAAGGGTGATCGGATAAACTTCGGAAGGGGCTGAAAAGTTCTAGTGCCCTTTTTAAGATTGAGAGTGATTAAAGGGTGGATACCCCCATCACACCTCGTATTTTCCCGAAATGCATCTGATAGAATTTTGAGATGGCCATTTGTTTTTGTAGAAACTTTGAAAAGACTCATTCTATTGGAATTTTGGGGAACTAGCACCCCTCCTACGCTCACCATTTCCCCAGACATATCCAATCAAAATTTGAAAAAAAAACACTTTGTTCAACTTAGTTGAAAGTTCCGGAAATTTTGTCTTTGAGGATGACCCCCGCCCTCCACAGTCCTCAGGGTAAGGGTTGTAAGTTACGCCCTGGGGGCATATAAGATATTTATAGAAAGGGTGACCGTATAAGATTCAAAGAGGGCTCATTGGATTGGTAATCAAAGGTTCTTGTGCCCTTTTTAAATTCAGAGTGATCAGAGGGTGGGTCCCCCTCAACACACCCCGTATTTTCCCGAAATACATCTGATGGAAATTTTGAGAAGGTTATTTGTTGTCTTAGAAACTTCGAAAAGACCTCATTCGATTTGAAATTGAAAGGGCTTGTACCCCTTTTAATAGTCCAAAGTGATTGGAGGGCAACTAACCCCCTCCTACGCCCAACATTTTTCCAAACACATCCAATCAAAATTTTGAAATAGCCATTTTGTTCAACGTAATTTAAGGCCCTGAAATTATGTCTTTGAGGGTGGTAACCTTCCCACAGTCCTCAGGACAAGAGTTGTAAGTTATACCCTGGGAGCAATTAAGGCTTTTATAGCAAGGATGATCGTATAAGCCCTGGAGGAGACTTCTAGAATTGGTAATCAGAGGTTCTAGAGCCTTTTTTAAAATTCAAGGTGATCGGAGGGTGGATACCCCCGCCCCCCACCTTGTACTTTCCCGAAATGCATCTGATAGAAATTTTGGGATGGCCATTTTTTGGCGTAGAAACTTCGAAAAGGCTCATTCGATTGAAATTGAAAGGGCTAAGCCCTTTTTATAGTCAAAACTGATTGGATGACAACAAGAACCCCCCCCCCCCCCTCACGCACATCCATTCCCAAAACACATCTAATCAAAATTTTCTGACAGCCATTTTGTTTGGCGTAGTTGAGAAGTCTGGAAATTGTGTATTTGAGGATGAGATCACCCCCCCCCAAGCCCCCAGTGCATTGGTTGTAAGTTATGCCCCGAGGGCATATAAGGTTTTTATGGAAAGGGTGGTGAACGAGCTACATAAAACTCCAGAACGAGCTACTGTGATTCGAAATCAGATGTTCTAGTGCTTTTTTTAAGAGTCAAAGTGATCGGAAGGCAGTCATCCCTCTCACGTCGTATTTTCCGTAAATGCATCCCATAAAAATTTTGAGATGGCCATTTGTTCAAAAATTTTCCAAAGATCATATAATAAGGCATTTAGGGTTGACAGAATCTCCCATAGTCTGGGGCAAGGGTTTTAAGTTATGCACCAGGGAATATAAGGGTTTTATGAAAGGGGTTGTCGTTTGAACTTTAGAAGAGGCTCAATTTATTTGAAATGTATAGTTCTAGTTCCCTTTTAAGAATCATAATTATGGAGAGCAACTAACCCCCCCCCCTGACATCCTCAATTCCCAAAAAAGCATCCAATTGAAATTGTAAAATAGCCATTTGTTACCAATAGTCCAAAAATCATATAACAATGTCTTTAGGTTGGATACAAACCCCCAAAGCCCATGGTCAAGGGTTGTAAGTTATGCTCCGGGGTATATAAGGGTTTTTGGAACAGTTGGTTGTATAAGCTTTTGATCGGATGGAGCTCATTTGATTGGAAGTCGGAAGTTTTAGTGCCCTTTTTCTTAAGAGACATAAATAAATGGAAGGCAGCAAGCCACCCCCCAAGCCTTTCATTCCCCAAAAACATATTCCATCGAAATTTTAAGAGACCTATTTTATTCAGCCTTGTTTAAAGGTCCAGTAATTATGTCTTAGGGATGTCAAACTCCCCACAGTTATCAGGGACAAAAATGCTCTAAGCAAGGCAGTTCATTCATTGTTTACAAATAGTATATGTTATTGAGAAAGGTATGCATGTTTGAACCTTCCTCTCCAAGCAGACAAAGGGCATCCAGGTGAGCCTTTTCAGAGAATGTTCATGGGAGTGTTGAACTAAATTACAACACATTATGTGTATAAAGATCGTCAAAAGGTAAAACACATGAATAACTGAATATATAAATTTGGAACATTCAGGAAATGATAAGGGAGATGATCAAAAAAACAATATTTGCATGTTATCAATGCTACTACTGCTACCACCACTACAACTACCATCACTACTACTATCACACTACTCCATTTAGAGTATTAAGGAGAAATTTGAAATAAAACAAAAGACGCTTTGTGCATGTACATTGTCAAAATAGTGTATATCAAGAATTGATTTGGGTATTAAGTTTAAACTTTCAGAGAATATTTAAAGGGGAAGATCATTTCACCGAAAGGTAGTATATGCAAACTACGGCTAATGCTACTGTTACTGCTACATTTACTACTACTACTTCTATTACAACTACTTGTAGGGCTAAGAGCATGGAGATGAAAATTTCAAGAAGAATAAAAATACAGGTTATCCAAAGGACATATAATCAATGTCATATCAATCGCTAATTGTATTAAGTTGAAACTTCCAGGAATTGATCAGAGGGATGTTCAACTGACCAAAAGGACATACGTTAATACTTCTGCTGCTAGTAGTACTACCGCTATTCAATACTATTACTAGTAATGTCAATATTACTATTGTGACTATTATTACAACTATGCCGAAGGGCATGAAGGTAAAATTTTCAATAAATTTTGAGCGGGGAAGATGAACTGAATCAGAACACGCCCTCTGTATGCAGGTTTTCAAAAGGGTGTAACAGCAATATCTTCGGAACAGTTTGGTGAGTGAAGATGAAACTAACAGGACTTGTTGTGAGGGATGTTGAACTAACCGAAAGAAAATGTTTGCATCCTAATGCTACTGCTTCTACTCATACTACAGTATATTGTTAGGTAGTACTTTGCGTGCTGCCATAGACAGAAAGTCAGTAGCCCCTCGCTTGTCAAGGCCATCCCCTAAGGCACTCTTGAGGATCAATGAACTTTTATGTAACTGATTTCTCTAGGCTCGAGTGTTAGTTGCGCAATGATATAGCCCCAAGGCACTCTTAAGGATCAATGAACTCTATCATGGCTATTCCCTAAGGTACTCTTGAGGGTTAATAAACTGCGTACCGCCTAGTTACTTCCGATTGGGGTGTGGTCTTTTGGAGTTGCTTCCTGCCTAAGTACTTTTGTTAGATATGGCTGCATTTGATGTAAAACTAAATACTTTTGATTGAATGCGGTTGTTTGCGATAATTGCTTAATGGAATTTATGAGAAGCTAATTACTTCTGGTTGAGTGTGATCTTTTTTAAAGTCCATATATATTGTTGTAACTGCAGACAAGATATCGGTTGAACCAAGGTATTACAGAAGTTTCAAAGATGTCTGGTCTTTTGATTGCAAATACATTGGTTTAAAGAAGTCTTCGAGTGGGGTAATTTTCGAGTGCGCATTTTGTTGCTGAATACGGACTATAGTGAAGTGTTCTGCTAGCACTAATATGTCAACTATAATATGTAAGTTTAAAATAGAGACTTGTGGAGTATAACATTACGCCATATGAAACAGGTTGGGACTCTATGACCGAATGATTCCTTATTCTATGAAGGTGGGATGGAACTAAATACTGATCAAGAGGAAGTCAAAGAAACATTAAGTTTTTTTGGAGTGGCAGCCCTATATGTTAAGGGTAATGTACCCACTGATAAACTTTTAATTGACAAGTGAAAGCCAAATATTCCCATATTCAATTTGGAAGATTTCAACTGTCTCATACATACATATAGAATGCGTAATCCCGAGGACAAGATCTGATATTTAGTACATGGGCTCCTAGACAAATTCCTTCTCGGAATATATGTATAAGGCATTCCAGGAAGGAGAAGAACGAAACCAGTAATACAGACTGGGACCACAACAAACAGGTAATAAATGGTGATAAGTAGCAGATGTTTTTTAACTCTCCCATTCCCTCATCCCTATCAAACAGCCTTTTTAAAGGCCACCTAATCTATAAACACTTCCTAACCCATATTTTTATGAGCCTTTTCTATGGTTGACAAAAATCTCCCTCATATATCATTTTATAAATTAACAATTGAATGAAACGAGCATTATCCTATTAATATATCCGACCACACGCATTGAAATTATTTCGACACTATGTTGTATGTGTTTTTTATATCATATATCATCTTTAGTTTAAAAAAACGCCTCCCCCTACTAACCATTCTTGAACTTTTGAATTCAATCCGTGAAATGTTTTTGAACTTGGACCTTAAGGGGACGGTAAAGACCAATATGGAAACTAAAAGGCCTATAAAACTACCTTAGGTAGTTTGCAAGCTTAGCCTTTGAGGCAAATCTTAATTATTCTTGATTTGAACAATCCTTTTTTTTACTTAGATTTTTTTTTAACTGAAATTTTTTCAACTTTTTTTCCATATTTCAAAATCATATTAAATATACTTATACAAAAAGAAATTCAATTGTAATATTTTAAAATACAAAATTAAGATACTAGGCTATAAATATTTCGGTCGTGATTTTTTCTATACGAAAAATTTGTTTGTAGTGACGTTTTTTTGCTTAGTCTTTTTAACTTTCAATTTTGCTCAACTTTTTTCATCTCTTAAAATCACATTAAAAATACTTACAACAAAAAATCGTCAAACAAAAATAAGTAATTTGTTAAGATTCTGAGGCAGGTCAGTGGGGTTTATCAAGATCCAGAGGCAGGTGAGTGAGAATTTTTCAAAAGTCACACACAAAATATTTTCCCAAACAGGAAAAACACTTAAAGAGAATGCAAACAAAAAAAATAAAAGTTGATGATGTGGGAACTTCTTGATAGTGCTTTCTGTAACACTTTAGCATTTGATAACCCCATATGACAAAATTTTGGGTATTATCATTCAACGGAAGATAAAAAAGAAGAAGAACATGCTATTCTACCAATATCCTAAACCATATCTTGTCCACTTGTGCCGGATCTATTACCAATGTAAAAATAACGTGGTAATAGACAGCGAAATTCTAGGCAAAATAAAAAGGACATTGGCTGATAATATCACTAAGGAAATTTAAATACAACTCAATGAAAAGCAAAACATCAGTACAAGTTATTAGTATCATTGGTAGTTTACCAACAGATACCATCATTGAACAGAATAATAATAATGATAATATGCGTTATGAGCTTGCAGGAGCAAAAATGTTAAAATTCGTGTATGACCTTGAAAAGAAACAAGTGCCATTTCAAGATAAAAACATGATGAATTATTTTTGGAGATGATTCGAAACATTCAACTTTTCTTATGATGATATTAATAACATGTAGTATTGATGGGATTACCAATTTTATCAACGTAGGCATGGTGATTAAAGAAAAAATTCAAATAATAAAAAAAAGATTCATATTAAAGAATATGGCTAATAAAAGATGTAAATATTCGGAGGAGGTATTCTGGAGAGGCGCCATGTTTCGACATAAGCTTGTGCATCTGCAGCCCAGCATTACCCCTTTTTTCTAGACTAGATGTCTTTGTTTCCCGTTTTAAATCACGTGTATTAATAGCTCCCAGAATTTAATATTCCTGACTTGAAGAGAATCAGAGATAGTTGGTAGAAAATTTGGTTCAGAAGAACTTAAAAATGAAATAGTTTTTTTTTACAGTCATATTTCAACTGGAAGCTTTAGTCTTCACAATGAAAGTTCTCTCAGGAAAGCTTTCTTCATATTTGTTTCTTAATTTATCTTGCAAAAGTTTAGCTTTTTCATTGGAGGGCTCTAAAATTGCTACCTCATTCCAGGACACGGATTTAATCCAATTTCCAAATTCTAAGAAACCCCTGTCCGAAAGAGGTCTGTAGGAAACCTTCTCAACGACATATTTTACTTTATACGTAGGCAGCGGAGCCCACTTTATCATGTAGTGGTAGCTACCACCAAGGAGAGGCAGGTCTTGAAGGTCATTATAATATTATGAGAAATTTATGCAAATTACGTAATTAGAGTTCAACACAAATCTAAATTACTTTTAGTAGTACTAGTGAAAATTTCATCGTCATCATTATGGTAATCTGCAGAAGCCGCGGCGCCAACTGCTCACGTACGAAACACACTACGCCGCCATCTTTCTTACCTAACTGATGAATGTGATGTCTTAGTTTAATAAATTGTTTGTGACCTTGTATTGTAAGATGTTCAGGACTTGGTTTATGCACTTCTGTAACTGTAATAATATCAGCTCCAGTTACTTGAACATTTGAGCACGGTTATTTGAGCAGTAGTATTACTACTGCTGCCACCAAAGCTTAGGCTACTACAATTAATTCTACTACTACTACTGCTATTAAAACTAAGCATATTAAGGCGAAAAATTTGGTATTTATAGAAACTGCTTGGAACTAATTCGAAACACACTATGCCCACACAGGTTGTCAAGCAGACGCATCAGAAATGCCCCAGGAACGGTTGATAGTATTAAGCCAAAACTTTCAGCGTGTGTTGAAGGGGATGGTGAAGAAAACCAAAGGTGCTATGCGCATACTGCTAGTAACGCCGATATAACTATTGCGACTTCCGCAAGCCAAGGGCATTAAGGTGAAGCTTTTAAGGAATATTTAGGCGGATATTGAAATAAATACAAACAAAACTATGAGCATTGGACTTTCAAAAAGGTCACAAAGTAGTATTTGAGGAATAACTTATATTATGACCTTAGACTTTTAAGGGTAAGTTGCGGAAGATTTTGAACTAGCAAGAAGGCACTATGTGCATACTTTTAATATTACAACTAAAGGTTACTATAATTAATGATGCTAAAGGTATTAAGGTGAAACTTTTAGGGAACGTTTAGGAGGAGTTTCAACTAAACGAAAAAATTGTAGGCATTCAGGTTTTCAAAAGAGCATATAAGCAACACCACAGGTAGTACCACTCTATAATTACCAATATCATTGAAACTTGTGAAGCAGCTAATTCGATTCAAAATTAAAAGATCTACTGCCCTTTTTAACAGTAAAAAGAAATTGGAGGGCAAGCAGCCTTTCTCTCAAGCCCATTTATTTTCCAAACGCATCCAGTCAAAATTTTGAGACAAACCCTTTTGATCAGCATAGTAGAACGGTCCAGGAACTATTTCAGTAGGGGTATTAGACATGTCAACTCCCCACAATCATGCAATTGGCCATTATGCTTTAAAACTAAATGTTTCTCTAAACTAAATCAAAAGGCATTGTGTTTATGGCACTTGCCAAAACGACACCTCAGCAATATATTGAGAACAACACTGGGGTATAAAGTTGAAACTTTTGGGGCTACTATTATTACTACCAGAACATAAATTGCGCTGTACTGAAAATGAAATACATTTTAAATATGCTCACTTTTTTTACTTTCATAAATACAAAATATCAAAACTTTAAGGACTAAATATCAGTAAATGTCAGTTAAACTGACAATTCGCGTTTATTCTTTTTTTTGTTTTTCGGTAAAGCGTAAATTATGCTATGGTCTTGAGAAGGCATGGGGGGTTATCTGCCCCTACTTGTGTTACTTTCTGCTTGTTTTGAGCTTGATTCGGCTATTTATTGTCATTTCTGTTAGTTTTGAGTTTCATTTATTTATTGATGTGGTTTTTTTTGGTAGTTTTACGCTTGGAATATTATTTTACTTTATTTCTGCTAATTTTTGGCTAAATAGAGCACTTTACTTTTCTTTTATAAACTTGTTTTGTGCAAATATTTTGTTTTAATTAATTTGAAAAGATAACTGTATTTAGTGAATCGATAGTAAAGTGGCAGCCAGCCAGAGACCATTCCACTTTCGTTAATAGATAAGTTTATAGATGTTGGAAAGGATTTTTCACAGGGTGGAGAGTGGGATCTCGGTGAACATGAGCTTCAAAGTTTTTTTACTAATCTCTTTCCCCTGCCAAAATAAATTTCCTAACATGTGGCTGGTCCTGCAAGTTTTAATCTACGTAATAACTGAAAACAAAATTAAATAAAGTATTAATAAGATAAAGAAGATAAGGGAGACTACCAGGCTGATACCCCCTTTATGTTGTTTACTATAAAGAATTTCAGAGACCACACTGCCTTTCCATGACGATAAAATAAAAGTTCAACATGGTATAAATCTTTTTTAAAAGACAGTGTATAGAAAATTCACAAAAAATACCAGATATTTCGGTCACATATACAGCGACCGTCATCAGTAGTAAAACAAATTGAAAGGGCTGGTGCCGTTTTAATCATTGAAAGTGATTGGAGGGCAATTAACCCAACTCCCACGCCCACCATTTCCCGAACTCATCCAATCAAAATTTTGAGATGACAACTTTGTTCATCGTAGTTGAAAGGTCCGCAAATTATGTTTTGAGGATGACAGCCCCCCCCCCCACCCACACATCCCTCAGGGTAAGGGTTGTAAGTTATGCCCTAGGGGAATTTAAGGTATATATAGAAAGGGTGATCGTATAAACTTCAGACAGGGCTCATTGGATTCATAATCAGAAGTCTAGTGCCCTTTTTAAGATTCAAAGTGATCGGAGGGTGAATACACCCCTCCCCCATACCTTGTATTTTCTCGAAATGCATATGATAGAAATTTTGAGATGGCCATTTGTTGTCGTAAAAAGTTCGAGAAGACCTCATTTGATTGGAAATCGAAAGGACTATAGCCCTTTTTAATAGTCGAAAGTTATTGGAGGGCAACCAACCCCCTCCCACTCCCACCATTTCCCAAACACATTCAATCAAAATTCTGAGTTAGAAATTTTGTTAAACATAATTGAAAGGTCTGAAAATTATATATTTGAGGATGACAGCCCCCATCCCAAGCCCTCAGGGCAAGTGCTGTAAGTTTTGCCCTGGTGGCATATAAGGTATATACAGAAAGGGTGGTCTTACAAACTTCAGAGGGGGATCATTGGACTGTTAATTAGAAGTTTTAGTGCCCTTTTTAAGTTTCAGAGTGACCGAAGGGTAGATACCCCCCACACCTCTTATTTTCCGAAATGTATCTGGTAGAAATTTTGAGATGGCCATTTGTTGTCGTAAAAAACATCAAAAAGGCTCATTCGATTAGAAATTGAAAGGACTTGTGCCCTTTTTTTAGTCACAAGTGATTGGAAGGCAACAAACCCCCCCCCCCCCTTCCACGCCTGTCAATTCCCAAAACACATCAATTCAAATTTTGAGATAGGCATTTTGTTAAACGTAGATGAAAGGTCTGGAAATTATGTCTTTGACAACTCACATAGCTTCTCAAGAGCAGAACATAATTTGCACTTTACTGAAAAAAATGCTGGTGATTGTCAGTTTAGTAAACGTATACTGATTATATATATATATATATATATATGATATATATATATATATAATATATATATATTATATATATATATATATATATATATATATATATATATATATATATATATATATATATATATATATATATATATATATATATCTGTATGTATATATATATATATATATATATATATATATATATATATATATATATATATATATATATATATCTATATATATATATATATATATATATAATATATATATCTATATATATATATATATATATCATATATATATGATATATATCTATATATCTATATATATATATATATATATATCTATATATATATCCTTATTCCTTTAAGTTTTTAATATATTTTTATTCATTAATTTTTAAAAAATTTTTAATATTTTAAACGTAAATTATTTATTTAAATATATATACCGTTTCAAATTCAAAACGAGTTTCAAATTAACATGAGTAGGGCTTACAACCCCCATGCCTTCTCAAGACTAAAACATATTTTGCACTTTACTGAAAACAAAACACATTTAAAATTTTTTAACTGTTTTTGGCTTTAATAAATAAAGAAGTATTAAGACTACAATGAAGAAATATCAGAATATGTAAGTAGTATGGCCATAGGCACCACGGAAGTAACGCACGGAACTCACGCCTGAGGCACTAAAGATAGGGTCAATATTACTGAAGTCACGCATGAGTCGCTAATGGTCCATAAGAACCATTATCCTGTGATCACTTGTTCATTTTTTTAAATTCATTTTGAAATTCTGCATGATTTGAAAAACGAACAGAAATTAAATAAAAAAACATGTTTTTTTAACTGAAAGTAAGGAGCAATATTATAAATAAAAAGAACAGACATTATCCCCTATATGAAGGGTTGTCCTCTCCTCAACAGCTTGCTCTTTACGCTAAAGTGACTGTTTTTCCCAATTTTTAAGAAGAACTACTGAAACACAGGGGCCGTTTTAGAATAGAAAGCTTTTTTAAAAGTGCTAACAGCTTTAGCGTAAAGAGCTAGGTATTGAGGAGGGGGCAATTCTTCATGTAAGGAATAATTTCTGTTCTTTTTGAGTTTCAATGTTTGCTCCTTACTTTCAGATAAAAACAATATTTTTTTTTATTTAATTATGATAAAAACCAGATGTTGAATAATATAACAAACGAAAACTATAGTCTTTAATGCATAAATAAATAGAATTGTAGTATGAATTTCATTTACATTATCAACTAGCACGAGATATAAGTATCATATAGAGGTGTAATTGAGTTTGTTTGGGTAGGATCATGCAAACATGGAGATAAAACAGTTTTGAGGGGTAGACAGGACTTAAACGCAAGTCATTCATCAGAAGAAAAACCTGAAAAATGCTACAGAGAGGCAATAAAGCTTTATTGACTTTTTTTTGTAGATTTCCAATGATAAGCTTTAAAATGATAACCTCTGTACCCGTCCAAATTGGAATATTAACTAATGTTCACTACCACAAAAATTAAAGGAGTAGGGCTAACAACCCCCACACAGCCTTCTCAAGACTAAAACATAATTTGTACTTTACTAAAAAAAAAGCAACGAACTTGTAGCATCTGGTTTATAAGAAACATGTTTTTTTTAACTGAAACTAAGGAGCAACATTAAAACTCAAAATGAACGATTTTACTCATTGTATAAAAAAATTGCCCCCTCCTCAATACTTTAAAATAAAAGTTCAAAATAGGGATAAAATCCTTTTAATAGACAGTGTATACAAAATCACAAAAAACACCAGATATTTTGGTCACATATACAGTGACCGTCATCAGTAGTAAAACTTCTGATGACGGTCACTGTATATGTGACCGAAATATCTGGTATTTTTTTTATGAATTTTCTATACTCTGTCTATTAAAAAGGATTTTATCCCTATGTTGAACTTTTATTTTATCGTCATGGAAAGGCAGTGTGGTCTCCGAAATTATCTACCTCAATACATTGCTCTTTGCGCTAAAGCTGGTAACACTTAAAAAAGCTTTTTATATTCTAATTTAACGGCCCCTATGTTTCAGTAGCCGGTCCTAAGAAATTGGGACAAACAGTCGAATTTTAACATAAAGAGTAAGGTATTTAGGAGAGGGCAACCCTTCATATACGGAATAATTTCTGTTCGTTGTGAGTTTTAATATTACACCATACCTTCAGTTATTTTTTTTTTTTATTTAATTTCTGTTCGTTTTTCAAATCATCCAGGTAAATCTGGCTCAGCCTCCATGAAATATACCCCCCCCCCCTCACAGAAAACTCCTCCATGAAACTTTCATCCAAAGTAAAGTACATCCCCCCGTCAGGTTCCCTCCAGACAGTTCCATCCTCGCTGAAAATACCCCCCTCCCCGTAAAATTTCTTGTGGGTGGTTCAGCCTGAAAAATTATCCTTAGCATACTTTCATTTGAAAAAAGACCTTAATCTCTTATCGGTTTTCTGATCACTCCAGAAAATGCCCCCTTCCGTAGAATTTTTTTCGGAAATCAAAAAACGCGGTAAATGGCCCCCCGACGTCTCCACATGCAAAATTGAGTTGACAAAGATTATTTAAGACAATTAACAAAAATTTCGAATATATGTTCTGTCAAATCCCCCCAGTGTAATATTTTCTCTGGAATTTTCACCTCCCCCTTCCCTTGGAAATTTACCTCCCCAGGCAGATTCTGCCAATGGGAATATACCACAAGCACAAAATCTCCCCTCCCTGAAAAGTGTCTGTGTACTTCCCAATAACAGATACTATACGTAAGCAATGGGCAATTTCATAACTTACAGGTCTCTCCCCACTGACTGTTGGGGGTGATTTTACCCCTAAGGATATAGTTATTTGATCTTTCAACTATATTGAACAAAATGGCTATCTCAAAATTTTAATCAGATAACATTGGGAAATAAATGGGCGTGGGAGGGGGGCCAGTTGTCCTCCAATCTTTTTGTCACTTAAAAGGGTACTAGAATGTTTAATTTTCGTTCGAGTGCACCCTCTCTCGATATTCTAGGACCATTGTTTTAATACGATCACCTCTGGGGAAAAAAACAAAAATAAAATAACAAATAAACACGCATCCGTGATCTGTCTTCTGGCAAAATAGCAAAATTTCACATTTTTGCATATAGGAGCTTGAAAATTATTAAGTCGGGTTTCTCTAGGGTTCTCGGGTACGCTGAATTTGTTGGTGTAATTTTCATTAAAGTTCCTTGAATTTTAGGGGGTGTTCTCCCTTTTTCAAAAATCAGGCAAAATTTCTCAGGCTCGTAACTTTTGATGGGTAACACTAAACTTGATAAATCTTATATATTTGGAACCAGCATAATAAGATAATTTTTTTATGTATCTATTGACAACAAAATTCTGTTCCTCAGAGTTTCGGTGACTATTAAGCCGAGTCGCTCCTTATTTGCAGTTTGGTATTTATAGTTGCATTAGCCCTTCTCATTCATCTAAGTTCTAAATTCATTAGCCTTTCTAATTCATTTAAGTTCTAAGATTTTAGAAGCTGTCATGTGAATAATGCTTATTAAATAGAATTGAAAAAAAAGTCCTTTATTTCTTCTAATAAAATCTGATGATTACTTTTAGATAAATGTTGTGAGGCCAATATATTGTCACGGCCATCTGCCACGGTCCATAACTCGTTTGAAAGGAACATTTAAGATTTCGGTTTCATGATTTATATTAATTGTTCCATCTGTAGATTTTTTTTTTTCAAAATCTTGCTATTTAGTCGATTACAATATTTTTTTTTTTTTTTACAAAAATTAGTTTCTAATATTTATATTGTAGTGTTTAAACCCTACCATAGACGTCCAAGTTCAGTATATAACAAAATAAAAAACAAATAAACCGCTTGAAATCAGGCCGCTACGTCCGTTAGTATCAAAGTATAAACACATACTGAACAAGTACTGACAAAACCTATCCTCTCCACACAAAAAAGGTGACCCTTTGTCCGCGTCTCCGGAGACGATTCCATACCTATGCGAACCTTGCGAGTAAATCACAAGTTCCGTAGGTGATTATTCTTGTTCCGTAAAAGCTGTATTAAATTTAATTTATTGGCTCGGAGCGATTAAGTAGTACAACAATTACCCTCTAGAGGCGCTGAGGTACGCGGGGTCACTTTTGGAGAGTTTTGTCAGTACTTGGTCAGTATGTGTTTATACTTTGGTTAGTATAACAAGTTTAAAATATTTTGAATGAGCTGGTAAACACTATTCACGTGTAAACTAGCCAAGGAAAAACTTTCGACTGAAGTCCAAACATTAGCGTTATTATTTTGGAGTAGAAAACCTTGCGAATAAATCAGGATTTGCTTTTCAACTTAAATAATTACCCTTTTTTTAACACAGTGGATTGATGTTCTGCTTGGCAATAGGAGACCCAAGGATCGATTAAACTGACCCAAGGTCAGACGAGAGGCTTGCTAACTGCTCTTGCAAATATACCCATCAATGTCTCGGAGGCTCTTTAACCTTTGACCCGACATGTAATTCGTTAAAATCCAAACCGCAAAATCAGATTTGGGGCTACATAGACAAAATAAGCTATTGCCAAGGTACCGTAAAAGGGTACTGACAGCCCTTGCTCGAAAAGCTGTTGGGCCTTATGTTATCTCAAGAGGCATAGTTATCTGACCTTTCAACTATTCCGAACAAAGTAACTATCTCAAAATTTTGATTGGAATATCTTTAGGGGATGGTACTCCGAACGGTAGGATATAAGTATCATATAGAGGTAAAGTTGACTTTGTCTGGGTAGGATCATTCAAAACATGTAACCATGTGGACAAGGAACCATAGCAAGGTACACCATAAACAAGGTACTAGTCCTTGAAAGGACTTCTTGGCGGGTAAAGGAGCGGGAAACTTCACACTAACACTAATCAAAGTGCCCCTTTGTGGGTGCCCTTTTATAAAGAACTTTGTAGTCTCTGCGTACTTTTTTTTTACCTCGGTAACACCGTACATTACTTGAAAGAAGGCCAAAATACCATGGAATGGAAGTTCTAATACAGTCACTTTTTTTTTATGGTTTAAGACCTCAGCCAGGAGGTATAGAGAACAAATGACTGTATTAGAACTTTCATTTCATGGTATTTTGGCCTTCTTTCAAGTAATGTACGGTGTTACCGGGTAAAAAAAAAGGACGTAGAGACCCCAAAGTTTGCTATTGGAAAAGGAGGCATGTTTGATCGGGGGCTTCCAAAAAGCCCAAGAGTATTAAAATGAACTTTGAGGGAATGTTGAGAAAAGTGTCAAACTGAATCAAAGCCCCTACGTGCTTGCAGGTTGTCAAAGTGGCGCATAAGCAATACCTCAAGAATGGCCTAAGGTGTTAAGTTGAAACTTTCAGGGCATGGTGAGAGGGATATTCAACTATCCAAAAAACAAACTGTGCTTACAGCAGCTACTACAACTATTCCTTTTGCTGCTTGTACTGGTACTACTACTGCTACTACTGCTACTACTGCTACTTATACTACTCCTACTGCTACTACTGCTACTGCTGGTACTACAACTACTACCATGTCTACTGCCAAGACTAAGATCCCGAGGATGAAAATTTTTAGCAAATGTTGACGAGGATATTTAAGGCCAAGGGTATTAAGGTGAAATACCCAGAGAATATTGATTGGGATGTTGAACTAATGAAAAATTATATTTCTTGTCTCATTTAACTCATGTTATTTGACATAATAAATTCGTGTCGTATCGTAATTTTAAAAAAAGCTAATATGTGCTTAGTACTGCTGGTACTACTGCTGCTGCTACTACTACTACTACTACTACTACTACTACTACTACTACTACTACTACTACTATACTACTACTACTACTACTACTACTACTACTACTACTCCTACTGCAACTGATACTACTATTACTACTACTACTGCTGCTACTACCACTAATAATACTACTACTGCTGCTAATACTACTACTAAGGCTTCTTATACTACTATTACTACTACTGTTACTGCTAGTACTACTATTACTGCTGCCATGTCTACCGCTAACACTAATGCCATAAGGGTGAAACGTGTGGAAAATGTTGATGGAGAAATTAAGGTGAGCTACTCAGGGAATATTGATTGGGATATTGAACTAAGAAAAGGCACTATATGCTTAGTACTGCTAGTACTACTACTGTCTCTACTACTGCTACTAATGCTATTCCTACTGCTACTGCTACTGCAACTACTACTATTACTGCTACTAATGCTACTGTTACTGCTGATACTACTACTACAACTACTACTACTACAACTGCCATTATGGCTGTGGGTATGACGGTGAACCACTCATGGAAAGTTCACGGAGATGTTGGACAAAATAATTAACAATGCAGATTAACAAAAGGACGTATTATTAATTAAGTTGAAACTCTGAGGGTATTCTGAGGGAGGGGGGTTGAAATCATCAAAACACTGAATGTGTATAATATTGCTACTATTACTGCTACTACTACTACTAGAACCGAGGGTATAAAGGTGAAACTTTCAAGGAATGCTTAGGGTATTGTTGAACCAAATTAAAACCCATTATGTACATAAAGATTGCCAAAAGAATGTATCAGCAATATCTGAAAAACAGCTTAAAGTATTAAGTTAAAAATTTTACGGCATGCTTGGGGGATGTTTAACTAAAAAATACACGATATGCATGCAAATACTAGTACTCATTTTGGTTCTACTTGTAATTATACTCAGGCTAAGGGTATTAAGGTACTTCTAGCGAATGCTGGGGGTTATACTGAACTAAATCAAAACACAAAATGCGCATACAGGTTCTCAAAAGAACATATCAGAAATATCTCAGGAGTGGCTTAGAGTGTATTAGTGCTACTACTACTACCATTATTACTGATATTCGTACTGCAAACTATTAAGGATAAGCTTATCAAGGTGAATTTTCCTGGGAATTATGAGGGGATGTTGAGCTATTTCAAAACTATATTGTGAACATGCAGTATTTTGAAAGAGCTTGACATCAATACATCAGGAAATGTTTAAGCGTACACTTTCTGAGCATATCGAAGGGGTATTGATACAACCACTACCACTACTACTACTGCTGCTATTGCTACTGAACAACTAGTATTACTACTACTGCTACTCTTACTATTATTACTAGTAGAGTTATTACTACTACTACTAACACTACTACTACTACTACTAATACTACTACTACTACTACTACTACTACTACTACTACTACTACTACTACTACCGGGTGGTCTAAACGTCTAATTTGTAATATCTCAGGAACAACCGAGAATTTCAATTTGGCACTTTCAGGGGATGTTTAACTAAATCTAAAATCACTGTATGCAGCTACTTGGTAAAAATGGCGTATCAGCAGTGCCTTAGAACAGGTTAAGGGTATTAGGTTAGAACTTTCAGGGAATGTTGGGGGCGGTGAACTAAATCCAAAGAAACTCTGTGCATCCAGGTTTCTGAAAAGCTTTTCTGTAATGTCTGAAAAATATCTAAGGGCATTAGCTTGAATCTTTCAGGGAATTTTGAGGGAGAGGGGTGTTGAACTAAATCAAAAGACATTATCTAAATTTAGGTTTTGAAATGGTGTATCTCCATTATCTCAGGTATAGCTTAGGGTATTGAGTTAAAAATTTCAGGAATGACAGAGAGGATGTCATGCTGTCAAAAAACACTAAATGCATCCAGTTTGTCAAATAGTCGTATCTGTAATATCTCAGGAACAGCTGAAGTTATTAGGTTGATGCATTCACAAGTTCAATAATTACTTTAAGCAAGTTCAGCTAGGACAGACAAACCAGGTAATTACTCTAAAAAAATAACATTTGTAGTACTTCATGTATTTCTTGCTTTTTTCGCAGCGAGCCTCTAGGTCTTTTTGGATATAAAATATCGGCCGTGGTGGCATTTAAAATTCTACCAGGATTATTCAAACTATATTTTACTGCCGCCGCAGCAAATCATTGCAACCAAAAAGATTGTCCATGTCCATTGTACACCTGATGTAATATAAACTCAAACATCTTTAGTATATATTTTCAGACACAAATGCAGCAATTTCTCAGCACTATTGAAGATGAATTGAAGATGAAGATGAATAAATGGAAGATGAAGAAGAATTGAAGATGAAGATAAATGGATTGAAGAAGGGGACGAATTGAGTTGAAGATGATTAAGAATATGAAGATAAATAAGAAGATGATGAATGGTGATAAGAAGATGAAATAGACATAAGAAGAAGATGAATTGAACATGATGATGAATATCGTCACTATACACCTAAAGGTCGTATATAGCATTTTCAAACTCCTGACACAATTGTCCAAAACCGTTTGCTTTGCTACATTCAATGGGATGACAATGCAAACTCAATTACACCCTAATCCTTCTGTTTTACATTATTCCACTGGTCCTCCCTTTAGAACAACTTGAAAATAGTTTCTGGTAAATCCTCCAAAAATCAGAAAATTCCGGATACGTCCAGGAGGTGACGTTATACTTTATAGCGTCGTTATACTTTTACCTTTTGAAGATCAACCTAATTCTATTCTTGTGTTTCTTAGATAAATAATGTTTTCTTGAAAAAGAACCATGGCTCCTCATAACATAGATGCGGACTGTTTCAAATGACCTGTCAAAACCTACGTAAGATTCAGATGTAAAAATACACTTAAATCATGAGACCGACTTAAGAAAAAATGTGCCGTCTAATTTCATTACGGACCATGACAGTTGGCAAGACAGTATATTGGCCTGGTAACATCCACCAATTTGTATGGGTCCAGTATCTATTTGCCAAATACTTCGTTAGATTAAAAAAAAAGAAAAGAAAATTAAGAAGAATCGTTTATTGCAGTTCTATTTAATAACAGCAGAACCTTCTTGACAACACCTTGCATTCTTCAAATCACAACAAATATTAACGACATTATAAAAGTATGATTTATACTTGTAATGGGCGTCATCTACACGTTACACATTAGTTAAATATACACATTAGTTAAATACCACCAGTATTGAGTAAATTCTTCTGATAAATTTTGGAATTTGCGCCTCAATGTTTAAGTTGACTTACGGCTTATATCAGGGGCCCAATCAGGGCCGCATCCAGGAATTTTATTTTAGGGGTATTTTTTTGGGGGGAGGCAACAAAACACTTATAAAAACGCATCAAAAATTTGTTTATATGGATTTGTTGCATTTTTTACGAGCCGTACAAGCATTTCTGGGGAGTTCAAACCCTCTACTCCTCCCCTAGATACGGCCTTGGGTCTAATGTTGGAGAAAATCCTTTGGATTTGGTAGGAGAGCCCAAAGTCGCTAGATTTAAGAAAATATTTTTTTTTGCGGAAATTTCTAGTGATAAGAATAATTTGGATAAGAACATTACCGAAGAACAATTTTGGGTAAATTGTAAAGCTGAATTAATTCCCGAGACGAACTGAGTCGTAGAACGTTTTTTCTGTAGGTTTATGATCAATCGCATTTAGGCATTTATATTTTTGATATCGTGCTGTTATCTTTTTGGTTGCAATGGGAATTAAGGTTTAAGTTGAATGTTCATTACGGAATTCAGTGAATATGGCCAATATTCCATTTTAGAAGGGATTCAATTTGTTCATAAAAGGGACGGATGTAAATGAGGACAAAATCAGTACATTACAAGTAAGTTTTCGACATTTGAACGTTATTTAGTTGAATTCCATTGCTAGCGGGAGCCAGAGCCAAAGAATAATTTATTTGAATTGTGTTTTTGAATTAAGGTAATGCCAAACAAAAATTGCAAGATTTTCAATCTTTAAGTGAATAGATTACAATCTTTACAAATATAAACATACAGTGAAAAGCATCTAATTCAACTGGCCAATCAGATAAGTCTAATTGTGAATGGCTCCGTCTTTACCTATATTAAATAAAAAAACAAGTTTTTTCAACTGAAAGTAAGGAGCGACATTAAAACTTAAAACGAACAGAAATTATTCCGTATATGAAAGGGCTGTCCCCTCCTCAACGCCTCAGTCTTTACGCTAAAGTTTTTATTGTTTAAAAAAATAGAGTTGTGAGAAAGTCAAATTAATTTTTGAACGTTTTTGAATAAATGCAGGTTTGATCTTGGCTCACAGTACATGAATAATTATTGTACATGAATTAAAAACTTGTTTGTTTATATTTAATTTCTGATCTTTTTTAAATAATGCTGGGAAGCCCGGCGTCCCCTTCATAGCAATGTCCCTTCCCCCATGAAAACTTCCTTCATGGAAAGATCCTCCTACATAACCCCGACCCCAGGTACGTACGCAGGAACTTGTTTCGGGGGGAGGCCAATTTGTTTCGGGGGGGGGGCCAAATCCTTCAAACCTATTATTCTGTGAGAAAAATCAGAAAATTATGGGAAAATGAAAAAAAAATCGTGAGATTTCGGGGGGGGGGGGGGCCGGGCCCGGAGGCCCCCCCTCCTGCGTACTTCCCTGCCATACTCCCCCCCCACTACCATGAAAAATCTCCCCTGAAAACGTCTGTACTGTATACTTCCCAATAACCAATACTATATGTTAACATTGGGCAAAGTTCATAACTTTCAGCCCTCCTACCGGGAAATTCGGGGGATTAAGTCATCCTAAAAGACATACTTATAATATTTTCGAACATGCTGAACAAAATGGCTATCTCAAAATTTTGATCAGGTGACTTTCGGAAAACAATGAGCGTGGGCGGGGGCCTAGTTGCCCTCCATTTTTTTTGGTCACTTAAAAAGGGCACTAGAACTTTTAATTTCTATTCCAATGAGCCCTCCTGCGATATTCTAGGACCACTGGGTCGATACGATCACCCCTGGGAAAAAAAAATTAAAATAAACACGCACCCGTGATCTTTCTTCTGGCAGAAAATGCAAAATTCCACATTTTTGTAGATAGGAGCTTGAAACCTCTACAGTAGGGTTCTCTGATATATGATGGTGTGATTTCCATTAAGGTTCTATAGCTTTTAGGGGGTCTTTCCCCCTTTTTTCGAAAATCAGCCAAATTTTCTCAGGCGCGTAACTTTTGATGGGTAGGATTAAACTTGATGAAGCTTATATATTTGAAATCAGCATTAAAATCCAATTCTTTTGATGCATCTATTTGTATCAAAATACTGTTTTCTAGAGTTTCAGTTACCATTGAGCCGGGTCCCAATAACCAATACTATATGTTAACATTGGGTAAAGTTCATAACTTTCAGCCCTCCCCCTGGGGGCTTCGAGGGATTAAGTCATCCTAAAAGACATAGTTATAATATTTTCGACCATGCTGAACAAAATGGTTATCTTAAAATTTTGATCAGGTGACTTTGGGAAAAAAATGAGCATGGGAGGGGGCCTAGTTGCCCTCCATTTCTTTGGTCACTTAAAAAGGGCAATAGAACTTTTAATTTTCGTTCCAATGAGCCCTCCCAAGATATTCTAGGACCACTGGGTCGATACGATCACCCCTGGGAAAAAAAAAACAAATAAACACGCATCCGTGATCTTTCTTCTGGCAAAAAATAGAAAATTCCACATTTTTGTAGATAGGAGCTTGAAACCTCTACAGTAGGGTTCTCTGATACGCTGAATATGATGGTGTGATTTTCATTAAGGTTCTATTTCTTTTAGGGGGTCTTTCCCCCTTTTTTCGAAAATCAGCCAAATTTTCTCAGGCGCGTAACTTTTGATAGTTGAAATGAAACTTGATGAAACTTATATATTTGAAATCAGAATAAAAATATGATTCTTTTGATGTATCTATTGGTATCAAAATTCCGTTTTTTAGAGTTTCGGTTACCATTGAGCCGGGTCGCTCCTTACTTACAGTTCGTTACCACGAACTGTTTGATGTAATCGGTAAAAAGTTATATCGCTAGCGAAACTCTTCTGAAATTTTAGGCTGAACATTTCAGTCATAGCACGGTATAGATTTGGTTGCAGTGAAAAACAATTTTAACGTACTACCGATGGCTTTGGAAGGTTTTATCTTTTATGCTTATTTCTTCAAACCTGAAAATAAGTTTTGGAGACATTATGTTAGATTAAAAAATGGTCTGTTGATGTATACCGTTGTTTTAGTTCCCAGCCCTAATATTTTTTTAGATTTAAGCTTAACTAAATGTTTTGGTGAAAAATATATCAGACTATCAATTATTAAGGATTGCGGTTCCTTACTATTTTTTCTTTTACAGAGGTTCCATAGCAAACGAAAAATTCAGGACTCCTTGACATGGAGGCTTAGGAACTCAGAGTTCCACACTTAATGAAGGAGCAATTTCCGTTTTAAAACGGAAACGGCGAAATGTTGGGCTACAGTTTTCTTTTTCAAGGGCTGTTTATATCATTGTCGGGGGAAGGGAAGGATCCCGCGCGTTTTCAGCCAAACTTGAGAAAAATATATTTTGGATTTAACCAACGTGCTTGTACGGTTGGTTTAAAAAAAAAAACGGATGATCAGTCAAGCTGCTAGTAAGGCTTCACTACCTATTAAGCTGTTATAACTCAAACTACCTCATGTTCATGAAATATGGATGGAATTGTACGGGGATAATTTCCCGGGGAATTTTACGTGGGGGAGCTATTCTTATAGGAATTTTTCTTGGGGGATTTATACGGAGGGAGAGGCGATTTTTCCGGCATTATTTGGAAAATAGTCAGAAACTAAATTAAAAAACGTTCTTTTTCAACTGAAAGTAAAGAGCAACATTTAAAATTAAAGTAATTATTCCGTATATGAGGGACGCTGCCTCCTCATCAATAACCCGTTCTCTACTCTAAAGTTATATTTTTGTACAAATTTATAAAGAATGAATCCTGACACAAAAGGACCGTTTAATTAAAATAAGTAATTTTTTTAAAAAATGCTTAAAGCTTTAGCATAACGAGTGGGGTATTCAGGAGGAGGCAGCCCCCCTCATGTATGGAATAATTTTTGTTCGTTTTATGTTTCAAATTTACTCCTTACTTTCAGTTGAAAAAACTTTTTTTAATTTAACTTTTATTAAGAGACAAATGAGGAGATCTCAAATAATCTCTCCTTTTTATTTGGTTTTTTCATCATTGATATTATTGTAACTTCTCGACGCAGACATATTTTTTTCAGGGATTAAATTAAATTATAAAAAATTGCCTCAAAGCACTTAACAATGCTAAATAAAATCATTTTACAAGATCAAGGAACAAAAAACATTCTCTGAAGGTACCCACTGTCCTTCTTTATTTTAATTTAATTTATGACTGGACGCCATTCTATCAAAATGTTTTGGCCTTGACTCTATAAATGAAATCATTTAGTGAGCACCCATTAAATATAAATCCAACACTATCGCTTTACAAAACTCTTTAAACCGTTCTTGACATGGTAAGGCCACACATACGTTTTCTAGTATCCTACACCTATCTGTCAAACGAGAACTGCCAGCATGTCAAATTACTCAGTGCTCAAAGATAAAATGTGAAAAATTGTGGACAAAAAACTTGTGGCCAAGCTTGGCAATGAATGAGCGGAAAGAAATAATTTGCTCCGTGTTTAAACACCTTAATTTATTATTATTTCTTTGTAAAGAGAGATAATATATCGAAAATTACAAACGTACAAATAATCTAGCTGACCCAAAAAACAGATAGTATGGAGGGTCGACTAAGCTACAAAAGAAACAAAATTTCAATAAGCATAAAATATAAGACTGAAATAAAAAGCAACGAGATAGCATTGCCTTAGTAAATAGCCATTTGACTCTCATGCATTCTTTCTCTACCACTTTGTATAGTAGACGTTGTCTTTGAAACCTAGATGGAGCTAATGCAATCATAGATATAGGTTCTTGTGCCATTTTAAAGAAAAAAGTAATTGAAGGGCAAAAAATCTCCCTCCCACGCTCTTTCCCACGGGGTTTTCCATAGCCCCAAATGGTCTTGGATACAAATTTTTAAGTAGGCGCTTGTTCAGAATCGTGAAAAAGTCTAAAGGTATGCCGCCAGCATCCACATGACTCTCCCTCCTCCAGATGCTATGACCCATGTTATGTAAATTACCCATCAGTCAAGGATAGGTTTTTAGTAAGATAAGAAGGGGTTCCGTGTGACGTTCAGGAAATAAATATTGTAAACATTCAATTTAGCTCCACTAGTTTGATAAGCTGGAAATTTCTGTCCATAATGTGAAAGGGACTTCAGAAACAAAAAGACTTAATCAATTAATATTTATCTCTAATAATCAAGGCCGTATCCAGGGGGGGGGTTACCCCGGTTTGACCCCCCCCCGAAATTTTTGACCGACTCGAAAATAAGTCGAAAATTAGTAAAACCTAGGTAAAAATCAGTAAAATCAGTCGAAAACTTAGTCAAAAATTAGTAAAACCCCCCCAAAAGTCAAAAATTAGTAAGACCCCCTCTGAACAAAAATCCTGGATACGGCCCTGCTAATAATTAGAAAAAATCAAACACCACTAGAAAAATGATATAATCTTTATTTTATCTCTATTTCCATAATACATGAAATAAAGATAACTAAAAAGAGAATTAGCCACCAGAAAATCAGTCTGTATTTATCAACTTAACCAGTAACAAGTTATCTGTCCAACAATGTGCGTTTATATCGTTGCTAGCATTACTAACCTGAAGAAGGTCCAAGTGCAAGAATCAGAGACAGCGCTCTAGCGTTGCCTCTAGCACAGAGCCGTAAGCATTGAATATGTCGTTTATCTGTTATACTTAGCTTTATTAAGGGTCGTTAGCCCTGCTCTTGTTTTTAGTAATTTTTGTTCTTTTTCAGTTTGACTTGAGAATTCATTATAATTCCTTTTTTTTCATTTATTCGTTGACAGTAATTTCGGTTTGTTTTAAGCTAAAAAAAAAACAACAGTAAAAACTAATATAGGCTTATTAGATTTTCAAACATAATTAGGAAAATACCAATGCAATTATATTTGCTTACTAGTACTAAATATGACTATCCCTCTTCGATAATTGGAATATGCTTACCTATACCAGATTTGTATTCCACTATAAACCTCTTTGTAAGATACCGGACTACTAAAGCTGCAAAAGACAGAAAATTAACTTAACAACCCACAGAAAAGAAGAAGAGATTACAAGTTATGATTAAAGATTATGTCTAAGACTAAAAGTAAGCTGAAGTAAAGCTTTTAATTAAAGATTTTAATTAAAGATAAAACACTGCAATGCTTATAAATATAAACAGTTTCGCATACAACTATAATTTTGAATCATCATGTACGATTCTTAAACCTCCATCATCCCTCTAAAGTTTGCCTATTTGCACCTACTAATACTTTTTCTGCCTTAATATCTTAAAAAGAAAAAATAAAAAGGCTCTTTTTCTAGAGAAATAACCAACAATAGCCTTATCTAATCTCTTAAATAAAAACTTAATGATATATCAACCTTTTGATTTTACCGCGTATAGATAGATGTTTTAAAGTTTTGGATTCAACTGTGTAACGCTGTTTTATTTCTGGTGATGGCATTTTTTACAATAAGTTCATCTTATATTCTAGCTTAGAGCTCTAATTAAAATATAGTTAAATACTGCATTATATTGTCTATATAATGTTTTTTGCATTATATATTTTGTATTATATTATATTGCATTAATTATTTCAATAGCTCTAAGCAGTATTTCGTTAGAGTAAAGTTATTCATGGCGATGAACTGTAAGTAAAGAGCGAACTTACAGTAAAGAAACCAAAACTCCAAAAAAGAAGTTTTATATTATTAAATCAGTAAAAAAGGATCAAATTTTAACGCTGAACGCTGATTCCAAACGTGTAGTTCATTAAGTTTGGAGTTACACGTCGAAATTCACTAGCACAAGAACAGCACAAGAACAGCAACAGCACAAGAAGATTGTTCACAGGCATATTTTAGGTGCCTGAACAATCTTCTGTGTTGCCAATTTAGGGCGTAAACCAGCAACGGTGACCTGAAATGGGCCATTGGTTTCAAACATACAAAATTTCTTCATCTGGTCTTCTAGTTTTTAGAGGCTAGCTGTTGCAAGGGGCAGCTTTTGTCCCTAAACATACATGAAATGTCTACAATATGAACTGTCATTATAGACAATTATTTTAAATTAAAATAGCTTCATTAAATTAAATTACTAAATTAAATGAAATGTATTAAATTTCAATAAAGTAAAGCTTCATTTAAATGAATTGCTTTGTTTTAGGCTTCATTTGTTTTCAAGAAAACGTGCTTAGCTGTGTACCGGCAATTAGAAATAAAGTCAGTTGATCTTAATATGGGGGTAAGAGGCTATTGAAGCATCGAAAATAAAATTTTAAAGACCGAACTTTCTACTTTTGCTCAAGATCCTTCATATTAATATACAGATTGAAATGAACAAAGCGTGAAATATAAATGCTTAAATAGGTGACAGTTCTATTGCTAATGGAGAGATTTTTGCATTAGACTGCATATGCTGTACATACTTATCAGCAGAAGGGCGGAGGTATTCCCTTAGAACATAATTCGTCTGAAGACCACTCTCTCCTATGAAGTTTGGAAATCATGATTGGAAATCTATTTTCAAAATTTTTGACCCTCACCCCTAGCGTGTGAGGGGGTAGTATTCACTCAAATTTAGGAAAGTCCTAACTTCGAAATATGCTCCTAATATCCTAAGGAAAGAAGCTACAAAATTCAGGTTTAAAGCAAATTGACAAAAAACAAACATAATGGCAGTCAAACCACGCAGGCCCAGATAGGCCCCCAGAATTCAGTACTTGTTTGTGGAGCCCATGTTGGAGTTTCCACTAACTTCCTCCATCTTGGCTCCGTGATTTTGAACGATGACCCCGTGAACTAAGAACTGAATCTCCGGATCGCGAAAGCTTCTTCTGTCGTGGGAAGACTCGATGCTGTTTGGAGACCGTCCCATATTCTAGGCACACGAAGATGGGCACCTTTAACTCGTCGGTGAGCTCAGTCCTGCTCTACGCGGCTGAGACATGGCCCCTCAAATACACCATGTTGAGCACGATAGACGCCTGCCAGATGACACAATGCTGTCGAATCGAGGGGCTACGATGGGAATATTTTGTTAATAACCAAAGGATTCTTGCACCTACTCAACAAGTCCCATTCTAAACTCAAATTGCCTAGCAGACTCTCAGATGGCTGAGGCATCTCCTTCGAATACCACCGAAAACCCCTGTCGGAATTATATACGACTAGAACCCCTCCACTTCCCCCACATCTAATGGGTGCTCGCGCTCGAGGGGTAGACCTTGGACCAGCTGGAAGGATAGCCTACAGACGTTTCTCAGCATGTCCGACATTGCTGCTGACAAGGCTCGCCTCATAGCAGCAGATTGTTCCACCTGGAGGACCAAAGTCACTCCACTGTCTGTGCCACATATCATGAGGCAGGAGCCTTAAGTAAGCCAAGTCAAGTCAACTTCGATATTTAAATTAAAAAAAAGAATTTCTTTGTCATATGAAATTAAACAGTAATGTTAAAAATTCAAACGAATGGAAAATGCTTGGAACATGAGGAGGAATACTGCCCCCTCAAGCCCCGTTCTTTGCCCAAAATTTCACTATACTGTTGATAATAATCACATCTTCAATATAGAATGAAGTGTATTTTAACCAATAAACAGGGGCTCAGTGAGGGACAGAGTGAATTGTCATAAAATAACAATTTTCTTCCGTACTAAGCTTTAAAGTTTTTCTAGCTTTACTTTCGTACTAAGCTTTACTTTCTTTAATGTTTTTTTTAATTTCCTCAAAAACACCTACTTTTTCACTCCCGTAAGAACAAACGTTGTAGTGCCGAAGATCTTATTCTCTTCACTTTACTTTTTTTTTGTAACTGACGGGGTAGGGAAAATGAGAGCTGATCTATGTTTACCTATATTTGATACCATTTATAGTACGTTTGATAAGTTTGATAATATTGATACTATAGTAGTATATTTAATACTAATTTATTTTATGTTTACTGAACACTTTATGGGAATAGTTGTATATTAATCAGCGTTTAAAAATACGCATTTATCCTGTTTGGATTAGTCTTATCGCCTTGATTGATCCAGACTGAAGTTTCTTCCACATTGATTGTCCTGGAATTTCATCTCATTAGGTTCTGGACATTTTATTGTTCAGGTTGTTGTTCTTCCAACGACCCATCATTTTCAAAATTGAGAATTTGCGTTTTTTTGGGTCGTCCTCTAGGCATTTTCTTTTTGTCAAAAATTGTTTATATTTACATGTGTTTTTTTTTTAATAATGAGGCGATTTGAGTGTATATATCTCGACCTCATACATGTATTTGTAATACGTTGGACATCATAGACAAAAAAAAAAAATGTTCGAAACGAACACTCCTTGGAAAATAAGCAAATTCTTTCAAAAGATGAATCTATCTAGGTCATCTTCACAGATAAAAAAAAAAATGTTAGTGTCTCAGTTTTCAGAAAAAAAGTTGTGGTTTAATAATTAGATACACAATTATTACTCTGTTAACAAGAGGAGATACTGTTCGGTTTAAGAGAATAGATAGATAGATAAAACCCCAGGTAGGCATTTAAGGATGTTAGACTCCACTACTGCTTAAAACCATAATACAAGGTTCACGAGGAGATATTCTTTTGGTAAAACAATATTCGGAACAGGCGTAGGTGCATTGATAAATGGTTATTATTTAATATTTACTGTGATTGCTCCAAGGACCCTTTTGTTTCCGAAAACAATTTTGTTAAACCACACAAAAGAAAGGCAGTTTTTTTTTTTTTTTTTTTTTTTTTTTTTTTTTTTTTTTTTTTTTTTTTTTTTTTTTTTTTTTATAGAGGAATTTGAGTGAAAATATCTTTTTGACAATACGGATACAGTCTTTCAAAAACATATTTATCAACTGCATGCACGACAGTCACCGCAAAATACAAGAATTTAAGCATTTCGGCTAGTTTTTATTACGATTACAGCAGTAGCTACTATCAAACAGTTCGTAGTAACGAACTGTAAGTAAGGAGCGGCGCGGCTCAATAGAAACTGAAACTTTAAAAAAACGGAATTTGGATACCAATAGATACATCAAAAGAATCAGATCCTTATGCTGATTTTTAAATATATAGGTTTCTTCAAGTTTAGTCTCACTCATCAAAAGTTACGAGCCTGAGAAAATTTGACTTATTTTCAAAAAAAGGGGGAAACATCTCTTAAAACTCACAGAACCTTAATGAAAATATCAACATCAGATTCGGCGTATCAAAGAACCATACTGTATAGGTTTCAAGCTCCTATCTGTAAAAATGTAGAATTTTGTATTTTTTGCCAGAAGAAAGATCACGGATGCGTGTTTATTTGTTTGTTTTTTTTCCAGGTGCAATCGTATCAATCTAGTGATTCTAGAATGTCACGAGAGGGCTCGTTCGAATGGAAATTAAAAGTTCTAGGGCCCTTTTTAAGTTACCAAAAAATTGGACTGCAACTAAGCCCCCTCCGACGCTCATTTTTTTCCCAAAGTCACCGGATCAAAATTTTGAGATAGCCATTTTGTTTAGCACAGTCGAAAAATCTATGAAGTATGTCTCTGAAGATAAATTAATCCCCCACAGTCCCCGGGGAAGGGCTGCAAGTTATGAACTTTATCCATTGTTTACCCATTGATGAAAAGGCTATGCTTTCTCGTCATCTTACTTTCCTAAAATCTAAAAATTTTCTTCATAATTGTCAACTTGGTTTCCAAATAAAGCACTCTACTGAACATGCCTGTATGACCCTTTTGAATTTTAATCATTCTGCGTAAGATTCGGGATTGATTCCGGCTGCTATATTCCTGGATATTCGCAAGGCCTTCAATTCCTTAACCCATGAAATTCTTCTACCGAAGATGTCTCATTTTGGCATAAGGGAAAATTATCTTACCCTAAATTTTTCTAAGTCCAGTTTTTTTATTTTTTTCGCGTGTTTCTCAGGTTTATCCTCAGTTATCAGAAATTCAACAGCCAAACGGGATAATTCATAGATCTAAAGACCGATATGTTCGTTTTTTGGGGCATTTTTGTTGATAAAAACCCTATCTTTCAAACGTCACATTGATTTTATTAAAATGAAGATATGCAGGAGTCTCGATATTTTAAGGAAAACTTAAACATACGTTTTTCCTGGATCAATTTTGAAAATTCTTTTTCACTGCTTGATCCGATCTTATGTTTCCTCCTGTCCAATAGTGTGGATGTCCACCTTTCCTTCACTGTTAAAACAACTTTCTAAGGTTTACAATAAAGCTAAAAACCTCATTCAGGAAACTAATCGTTCATTAGTTATCCCATTACATGATCTTCAGTCACTATGCATTCTTTCATGTGCACGTTTTAGTTTTTCTTCTCAGCTTCATGGTAACCTCCCCAGTAGAAGGGCCTTATTGACTCCGGTACGAACACCGTGCTGCCACCTATAACTTTTTTACATAGTTTAATGAGGACAGGGTCAATGACCTCTTTCTCAATGGTCTCTTTCTCCAGGTGTGTTTTTGGCACGCTCTCAGCGAATGTCAAGGTCGATGTTGTTGTTGTTGTTTTGTGCAGAGTCATTAGGGAGAACACGTGGTTAATGGGGTCAATGTTGTTTGTTGTTGTTTTGGGCACGCAATTGAGTCATTTGGGAGAACACGTGGTTAATTAAAGCGATTGGGAATTTGGAACACCTGTGCTGTCGACCTCAATTCACCTATCGTGAATCAATAATTCCCCTTAGAAACAACAAATTAATTCCCCTTTCTTGACAGATCAATCAACCAATGACATCATCTGTCAGACTTTAAAAATTTTCGCCTAGAAACAATTCTCCAGGAATAGATCCAAGTCATTAATGTCTTTGCCTCGGAAACAACTCTTTTGGTCGAACTCCAAAGGATATTAATAACCAAACGCCATGGAAAACAATTCTCCAAGAAACATCTTAGTGATGAATTGTTTTAGCGCGGGAATCAGGTTTCTTATTAATTTGAAATGCAATAGCGCAGAGATGCCAAAAACAAAAGGAACACGCTGAATTACGTTTAGGGATTATTTGGGCGAAACTGTTTTAGACAGGTTATGGAATTATTTCGGCGAAACATTTAGAGACATTTTAAAAGATGATTTATGAAGAATTTGCGGTTGAGGTTTTGAGTGAGGTCGTTATAATACACAAATTCCATTGAACAGTGTTGTGAGGTCCTCTACCCCAACCCCAAAGGGTTCCAATCCCTCTACCCCAACCCCGAAGGAAGCCACCGGTCCTCAAAGGTCCACTGGGCTCCCAAAGGGCCCCCCGGCCCTCAAGGTTCCCCCAGACCCCCCCCCCCGGGGCCCAAAAGGGCCCCTCCCCCATTTGGCCCCCCAAAGGGCCCCCTCTCCCTCCATCTCCTCCCTCCTCCTCCCCTTCCCATCCCCTCCTCCCCTCCCCTCCCCTCCTCCTCCTCCCCTCCTCCTCTTCCCTCCTCCTCCTCCTCCCTCCCCTCCCCTTCCCTCCCCCCCATTTTTTTATACCTTTTTTTTTGCATTGAGACACAGAACGACCCCCTCCCCCCCCCGCCCCTCCCCCCTCCAAAGGTCTGATTTTTCAAAGTTCATTTTGAATTTCCTTCGTTGAAATGCAAGAGTTTGAATGTTTCAGTAGTGTTTGGTTGTGGTTTACCTTGTCACAGTTACATTTTCTTGATTTTTCAAAGTTCATTTTGAATTTCTTTTGTTGAAGGGCAAGAGTTGGAATATTTCAGTAGTGTGTTTTGGTTGTGGTTTACCTTGTCACAATTACATTTTCTTGATTTTTCAAAGTTCATTTTGAATTTCTTTCATTGAAATGCAAGAGTTGGAATATTTTAGTAGTGTTTGGTTTACCTTGTCACAGTTACATTTTCTTGATTTTTCAAAGTTCATTTTGAATTTCTTTCATTGAAATGCAAGGTTGGAATATTTCAGTAGTGTTTGGTTGTGGTTTACCTTGTCACAGTTACATTTTCTTGATTTTTCAAACTTCATTTTGAATTTCTTTCATTGAAATGCAAGAGTTGGAATATTTCAGCAGTGTTTGGTTGTGGTTTACCTTGTCACAGTTACATTTTCTTGATTTTTCAAAGTTCATTTTGAATTTCTTTCGTTGAAATGCAAGAGTTGGAATATTTCAGTAGTGTTTGGTTGTGGTTTACCTTGTCACAGTTACATTTTCTTAATTTTTCAAAGTTCATTTTGAATTTCTTTTCTTTCGTTGAAATGCAAGAGTTGGAATATTTCAGTAGTGTTTCGTTGTGGTTTACCTTGTCACAGTTACATTTTCTTGATTTTTCAAAGTTCATTTTGAATTTCTTTCATTGAAATGTAAGAGTTGGAATATTTCAGTAGTGTTTGGTTGTGGTTTACCTTGTCACAGTTACATTTTCTTGATTTTTCAAAGTTCATTTGAATTTCTTTCGTTTGAAATGCAAGAGTTGGAATATTTCAGTAGTGTTTGGTTGTGGTTTACATTGTCACACTTACATTTTCTTGATTTTTCAAAGTTCATTTTGAATTTCTTTCGTTGAAATGCAAGAGTTGGAATATTTTAGTAGTGTTTGGTTGTGGTTTACCTTGTCACAGTTACATTTTCTTGATTTTTCAAAGTTCATTTTGAATTTCTTTTGTTGAAAGGCAAGAGTTGGAATATTTCAGTAGTGTGTTTGGTTGTGGTTTACCTTGTCACAATTACATTTTCTTGATTTTTCAAAGTTCATTTTGAATTTCTTTCATTGAAATGCAAGAGTTGGAATATTTTAGTAGTGTTTGGTTTACCTTGTCACAGTTACATTTTCTTGATTTTTCAAAGTTCATTTTGAATTCTTTCATTGAAATGCAAGAGTTGGAATATTTCAGTAGTGTTTGGTTGTGGTTTACCTTGTCACAGTTACATTTTCTTGATTTTTCAAACTTCATTTTGAATTTCTTTCATTGAAATGCAAGAGTTGGAATATTTCAGCAGTGTTTGGTTGTGGTTTACCTTGTCACAGTTACATTTTCTTGATTTTTCAAAGTTCATTTTGAATTTTTTCGTTGAAATGCAAGAGTTGGAATATTTCAGTAGTGTTTGGTTGTGGTTTACCTTGTCACAGTTACATTTTCTTAATTTTTCAAAGTTCATTTTGAATTTCTTTCGTTGAAATGCAAGAGTTGGAATATTTCAGTAGTGTTTCGTTTTGGTTTACCTTGTCACAGTTACATTTTCTTGATTTTTCAAAGTTCATTTTGAATTTCTTTCATTGAAATGTAAGAGTTGGAATATTTCAGTAGTGTTTGGTTGTGGTTTACCTTGTCACAGTTACATTTTCTTGATTTTTCAAAGTTCATTTGAATTTCTTTCGTTGAAATGCAAGAGTTGGAATATTTCAGTAGTGTTTGGTTGTGGTTTACATTGTCACACTTACATTTTCTTGATTTTTCAAAGTTCATTTTGAATTTCTTTCGTTGAAATGCAAGAGTTGGAATATTTTAGTAGTGTTTGGTTGTGGTTTACCTTGTCACAGTTACATTTTCTTGATTTTTCAAAGTTCATTTTGAATTTCTTTCGTTGAAATGCAAGAGTTGGAATATTTCAGTAGTGTTTGGTTGTGGTTTACCTTGTCACAGTTACATTTTCTTAATTTTTCAAAGTTCATTTTGAATTTCTTTCGTTGAAATGCAAGAGTTGGAATATTTCAGTAGTGTTTCGTTGTGGTTTACCTTGTCACAGTTACATTTTCTTGATTTTTCAAAGTTCATTTTGAATTTCTTTCATTGAAATGTAAGAGTTGGAATATTTCAGTAGTGTTTGGTTGTGGTTTACCTTGTCACAGTTACTTTTTCTTGATTTTTCAAAGTTCATTTGAATTTCTTTCGTTGAAATGCAAGAGTTGGAATATTTCAGTAGTGTTTGGTTGTGGTTTACATTGTCACACTTACATTTTCTTGATTTTTCAAAGTTCATTTTGAATTTCTTTCGTTGAAATGCAAGAGTTGGAATATTTTAGTAGTGTTTGGTTGTGGTTTACCTTGTCACAGTTACATTTTCTTGATTTTTCAAAGTTCATTTTGAATTTCTTTCGTTGAAATGCAAGAGTTGGAATATTTCACTAGTGTTTGGTAGTGGTTTACCCTGTCACAGTTACATTTTCTTGATTTTTCAAAGTTCATTTTGAATTTTTTTTTCATTGAAATGCAAGAGTTGGAATATTTCAGTAGTGTTTGGTTGTGGTTTACGTTGTCACAGTTACATTTTCTTGATTTTTCAAAGTTCATTTTCGAATTTCTTTCGTTGAAATGCAAGAGTTGGAATATTTCAGTAGTGTTTGGTTGTGGTTTACCTTGTCACAGTTACATTTTCTGGATTTTTAAAAGTTCATTTTGAATTTCTTCGTTGAAATGCAAGAGTTGGAATATTTCAGTAGTGTTTGGTTGTGGTTTACCGTGTCACAGTTACATTTTCTTGATTTTTCAAAGTTCATTTCGAATTTCTTTCGTTGAAATGCAAGAGTTGGAATATTTCAGTAGTGTTTGGTTGTGGTTTACCTTGTCACAGTTACATTTTCCTGATTTTTCAAAGTTCATTTTGTATTTCTTTCATTGAAATGCAAGAGCTGGAATATTTCAGTAGTGTTTGGTTGTGGTTTACCTTGTCACAGTTACATCTTCTTGATTTTTCAAAGTTCATTTTGAATTTCTTTCATTGAAATGCAAGAGTTGGAATATTTCAGTAGTGTTTGGTTGTGGTTTACCTTGTCACAGTTACATTTTCTTGATTTTTCAAAGTTCATTTTGAATTTCTTTCGTTGAAATGCAAGAGTTGGAATATTCAGTATTGTGCTGTTGTAGTTTACCATGTCACAGTTACAGTCCCTTAATTTTTCAAAGTTCATTTTGAATTTCTTTCGTTGAAATGCAAGAGTTGGAATATTTCAGTAGTGTTTGATTGTGGTTTACCGTGTCACAGTTACATTTTCTTGATTTTTCAAAGTTCATTTTGAATTTCCTTCGTTGAAATGCAAGAGTTGGAATATTTCAGTAGTGTTTGGTTGTGGTTTACCGTGTCACAGTTACATTTTCTTGATTTTTCAAAGTTCATTTCGAATTTCTTTCGTTGAAATGCAAGAGTTGGAATATTTCAGTAGTGTTTGGTTGTGGTTTACCGTGTCACAGTTACATTTTCTTGATTTTTCAAAGTTCATTTTGAATTTCCTTCGTTGAAATGCAAGAGTTGGAATATTTCAGTAGTGTTTGGTTGTGGTTTACCATGTCACAGTTACATTTTCTTGATTTTTCAAAGTTCATTTCGAATTTCTTTCGTTGAAATGCAAGAGTTGGAATATTTTAGTAGTGTTTGGTTTACCTTGTCACAGTTACATTTTCTTGATTTTTCAAAGTTCATTTTGAATTTCTTTCATTGAAATGCAAGAGTTGGAATATTTCAGTAGTGTTTGGTTGTGGTTTACCTTGTCACAGTTACATTTTCTTGATTTTTCAAAGTTCATTTTGAATTTCTTTCATTGAAATGTAAGAGTTGGAATATTTCAGTAGTGTTTGGTTGTGGTTTACCTTGTCACAGTTACATTTTCTTGATTTTTCAAAGTTCATTTTGAATTTCTTTCGTTGAAATACAAGAGTTGGAATATTTCAGTAGTGTTTGGTTGTGGTTTACCTTGTCACAGTTACACTTTCTTAATTTTTCAAAGTTCATTTTGAATTTCTTTCGTTGAAATGCAAGAGTTGGAATATTTCAGTAGTGTTTCGTTGTGGTTTACCTTGTCACAGTTACATTTTCTTGATTTTTCAAAGTTAATTTTGAATTTCTTTCATTGAAATGTAAGAGTTGGAATATTTCAGTAGTGTTTGGTTGTGGTTTACCTTGTCACAGTTACATTTTCTTGATTTTTCAAAGTTCATTTGAATTTCTTTCGTTGAAATGCAAGAGTTGGAGTATTTCAGTAGTGTTTGGTTGTGGTTTACATTGTCACACTTACATTTTCTTGATTTTTCAAAGTTCATTTTGAATTTCTTTCGTTGAAATGCAAGAGTTGGAATATTTTAGTAGTGTTTGGTTGTGGTTTACCTTGTCACAGTTACATTTTCTTGATTTTTCAAAGTTCATTTTGAATTTCTTTCGTTGAAATGCAAGAGTTGGAATATTTCACTAGTGTTTGGTAGTGGTTTACCCTGTCACAGTTACATTTTCTTGATTTTTTCAAAGTTCATTTTGAATTTTTTTTAGTTGAAATGCAAGAGTTGGAATATTTCAGTAGTGTTTGGTTGTAGTTTACCTTGTCACAGTTACACTTTCTTGATTTTTCAAAGTTCATTTTGAATTTCCTTCGTTGAAATGCAAGAGTTGGAATATTTCAGTAGTGTTTGGTTGTGGTTTACCGTGTCACAGTTACATTTTCTTGATTTTTCAAAGTTCATTTCGAATTTCTTTTTTGAAATGCATGAGTTGGAATATTTCAGTAGTGTTTGGTTGTGGTTTACCTTGTCACAGTTACATTTTCTGGATTTTTCAAAGTTCATTTTGAATTTCCTTCGTTGAAATGCAAGAGTTGGAATATTTCAGTAGCGTTTGGTTGTGGTTTACCGTGTCACAGTTACATTTTCTTGATTTTTCAATGTTCATTTCGAATTTCTTTCGTTGAAATGCAAGAGTTGGAATATTTCAGTAGTGTTTGGTTGTGGTTTACCTTGTCACAGTTACATTTTCCTGATTTTTCAAAGTTCATTCTGAATTTCTTTCATTGAAATGCAAGAGCTGGAATATTTCAGTAGTGTTTGGTTGTGGTTTACCTTGTCACAGTTACATCTTCTTGATTTTTCAAAGTTCATTTTGAATTTCCGTCGTTGAAATGCAAGAGTTGGAATATTTCAGTAGTGTTTGGTTGTGGTTTACCTTGTCACAGTTACATTTTCTTGATTTTTCAAAGTTCATTTTGAATTTCTTTCGTTGAAATGCAAGAGTTGGAATATTTCAGTAGTGTGCTGTTGTAGTTTACCATGTCACAGTTACAGTCCCTTAATTTTTCAAAGTTCATTTTGAATTTCTTTCGTTGAAATGCAAGAGTTGGAATATTTCAGAAGTGTTTGATTGTGGTTTACCTTGTCACAGTTACATTTTCTTGATTTTTCAAAGTTCATTTTGAATTTCCTTCGTTGAAATGCAAGAGTTGGAATATTTCAGTAGTGTTTGGTTGTGGTTTACCGTGTCACAGTTACATTTTCTTGATTTTTCAAAGTTCATTTCGAATTTCTTTCGTTGAAATGCAAGAGTTGGAATATTTCAGTAGTGTTTGTTGTGGTTTACCATGTCACAGTTACAGTCCCTTAATTTTTCAAAGTTCATTTTGAATTCTTTCGTTGAAATGCAAGAGTTGGAATATTTCAGAAGTGTTTGATTGTGGTTTACCTGTCACAGTTACATTTTCTTGATTTTTCAAAGTTCATTTTGAATTTCCTTCGTTGAAATGCAAGAGTTGGAATATTTCAGTGGTGTTTTGTTGTGGTTTACCTTGTCACAGTTACATTTTCTGGATTTTTCAAAGTTCATTTTGAATTTCCTTCGTTGAAATGCAAGAGTTGGAATGTTTCAGTAGTGTTTGGTTGTGGTTTACCGTGTCACAGTTACATTTTCCTGATTTTTCAAAGTTCATTTTGAATTTCTTTCATTGAAATGCAAGAGTTGGAATATTTCAGTAGTGTTTGGTTGTGGTTTACCTTGTCACAGTTACATCTTCTTGATTTTTCAAAGTTCATTTTGAATTTCTTTCATTGAAATGCAAGAGTTGGAATATTTCAGCAGTGTTTGGTTGTGGTTACCTTGTCACAGTTACATTTTCTTGATTTTTCAAAGTTTATTTTGAATTTCTTTCGTTGAAATGCAAGAGTTGGAATATTTCAGTAGTGTGCTGTTGTAGTTTACCATGTCACAGTTACAGTCCCTTAATTTTTCAAAGTTCATTTTGAATTTCTTTCGTTGAAATGCAAGAGTTGGAATATTTCAGTAGTGTTTGGTTGTGGTTTACCTTGTCACAGTTACATTTTCTTAATTTTTCAAAGTTCATTTTGAATTTCTTTCGTTGAAATGCAAGAGTTGGAATATTTCAGTAGTGTTTCGTTGTGGTTTACCTTGTCACAGTTACATTTTCTTGATTTTTCAAAGTTCATTTTGAATTTCTTTCATTGAAATGCAAGAGTTGGAATATTTCAGTAGTGTTTGGTTGTGGTTTACCTTGTCACAGTTACATTCTCTTGATTTTTCAAAGTTCATTTCGAATTTCTTTCGTTGAAATGCAAGAGTTGGAATATTTCAGTTGTGTTTCGTTGTGGTCTACCTTGTCACAGTTACATTTTCTTGATTTTTCAAAGTTCATTTTGAATTTCTTTCAGTGAAATGCAAGAGTTGGAATATTTCAGTAGTGTTTGGTTGTGGTTTACCTTGTCACAGTTACATTTTCTTGATTTTTCAAAGTTCATTTTGAATTTCTTTCGTTGAAATGCAAGAGTTGGAATATTTCAGTAGTGTTTGGTTGTGGTTTACCGTGTCACAGTTACATTTTCTTGATTTTTCAAAGTTCATTTCGAATTTCTTTCGTTGAAATGCAAGAGTTGGAGTATTTCAGTAGTGTTTGGTTGTGGTTTACCTTGTCATAGTTACATTTTCCTGATTTTTCAAAGTTCATTTTGAATTTCTTTCAGTGAAATGCAAGAGTTGGAATATTCAGTAGTGTTTGGTTGTGGTTTACCTTGTCACAGTTACATTTTCTTGATTTTTCAAAGTTTATTCTGAATTTTTTTCGTTGAAATGCAAGAGTTGGAATATTTCAGTAGTGTTTTGGTTATGGTTTACCTTGTTAGAGTTACATTCTCTTGATTTTTCAAAGTTCATTTTGAATTTCATTCGTTGAAATGCAAGAGTTGGAATATTTCAGTAGTGTTTGATTATGGTTTACCTTGTCACATTTACACACATGTATACACATGTACACACATGTGCTTATCATGAGTGCTCATGATAAGTTAACCTAACCTTTTCCGGTGAGTATGGTTAGGTTAGACTAGATTAAGTTAGGTTAGATTAGGTTAGGTTAGGTTAGCCTACGTACGCTTCACTTAGGTTAGCTTAGGTTAGGTGAGAGACATGCGAAAAGTTAGGTGTATGATTAGGTTAGGTTAGGTTAGATTAAGTTAGGTTAGGTTAAGTTAGGTTAGGCTAGGTTAGCCTACGTACGCGCGCGTACGTAGGCTAACCTAGCCTAACCTAACTTAACCTAACCTAACTTAATCTAACCTAACCTAATCATACACCTAACTTTTCGCATGTCTCTCACCTAACCTAAGCTAACCTAAGTGAAGCGTACGTAGGCTAACCTAACCTAACCTAATCTAACCTAACTTAATCTAGTCTAACCTAACCATACTCACTGGAAAAACTGGTTAGGTTAACTTATCATGAGCACTCATGATAAGCACATGTGTGTACATGTGAATACATGTGTGTAAATGTGACAAGGTAAACCATAACCAAACACTACTGAAATATTCCAACTCTTGCATTTCAATGAATGAAATTCAAAATGAACTTTGAAAAATCAAGAGAATGTAACTCTGACAAGGTAAACCATAACCAAACACTACTGAAATATTCCAACTCTTGCATTTCAACGAAAAAAATTCAGAATAAACTTTGAAAAATCAAGAAAATGTAACTGTGACAAGGTAAACCACAACCAAACACTACTGAAATATTCCAACTCTTGCATTTCACTGAAAGAAATTCAAAATGAACTTTGAAAAATCAGGAAAATGTAACTGTGACAAGGTAAACCACAACCAAACACTACTGAAATATTCCAACTCTTGCATTTCAACGAAAGAAATTCGAAATGAACTTTGAAAAATCAAGAAAATGTAACTGTGACACGGTAAACCACAACCAAACACTACTGAAATATTCCAACTCTTGCATTTCAACGAAAGAAATTCAAAATGAACTTTGAAAAATCAAGAAAATGTAACTGTGACAAGGTAAACCACAACAAAACACTACTGAAATATTCCAACTCTTGCATTTCACTGAAAGAAATTCAAAATGAACTTTGAAAAATCAAGAAAATGCAACTGTGACAAGGTAGACCACAACGAAACACAACTGAAATATTCCAACTCTTGCATTTCAACGAAAGAAATTCGAAATGAACTTTGAAAAATCAAGAGAATGTAACTGTGACAAGGTAAACCACAACCAAACACTACTGAAATATTCCAACTCTTGCATTTCAATGAAAGAAATTCAAAATGAACTTTGAAAAATCAAGAAAATGTAACTGTGACAAGGTAAACCACAACGAAACACTACTGAAATATTCCAACTCTTGCATTTCAACGAAAGAAATTCAAAATGAACTTTGAAAAATTAAGAAAATGTAACTGTGACAAGGTAAACCACAACCAAACACTACTGAAATATTCCAACTCTTGCATTTCAGCGAAAGAAATTCAAAATGAACTTTGAAAAATTAAGGGACTGTAACTGTGACATGGTAAACTACAACAGCACACTACTGAAATATTCCAACTCTTGCATTTCAACGAATGAAATTCAAAATGAACTTTGAAAAATCAAGAAAATGTAACTGTGACAAGGTAAACCACAACCAAACACTACTGAAATATTCCAACTCTTGCATTTCAATGAAAGAAATTCAAAATGAACTTTGAAAAATCAAGAAGATGTAACTGTGACAAGGTAAACCACAACCAAACACTACTGAAATATTCCAACTCTTGCATTTCAATGAAAGAAATTCAAAATGAACTTTGAAAAATCAGGAAAATGTAACTGTGACACGGTAAACCACAACCAAACACTACTGAAATATTCAAACTCTTGCATTTCAACGAAAGAAATTCGAAATGAACTTTGAAAAAATCACGAAAATGTAACTGTGACAGGGTAAACCACAACCAAACACTACTGAAATATTCCAACTCTTGCATTTCAACGAAGGAAATTCAAAATGAACTTTGAAAAATCCAGAAAATGTAACTGTGACAAGGTAAACCACAACCAAACACTACTGAAATATTCCAACTCTTGCATTTCAACGAAAGAAATTCGAAATGAACTTTGAAAAATCAAGAAAATGTAACTGTGACACGGTAAACCACAACCAAACACTACTGAAATATTCCAACTCTTGCATTTCAACGAAGGAAATTCAAATGAACTTTGAAAAATCAAGAAAATGTAACTGTGACAAGGTAAACCACAATCAAACACTTCTGAAATATTCCAACTCTTGCATTTCAACGAAAGAAATTCAAAATGAACTTTGAAAAATTAAGGGACTGTAACTGTGACATGGTAAACTACAACAACACACTACTGAAATATTCCAACTCTTGCATTTCAACGAAAGAAATTCGAAATGAACTTTGAAAAATCAAGAAAATGTAACTGTGACACGGTAAACCACAACCAAACACTACTGAAATATTCCAAACTCTTGCATTTCAACGAAGGAAATTCAAAATGAACTTTGAAAAATCAAGAAAATGTAACTGTGACAAGGTAAACCACAATCAAACACTTCTGAAATATTCCAACTCATGCATTTCAACGAAAGAAATTAAAAATGAACTTTGAAAAATTAAGGGACTGTAACTGTGACATGGTAAACTACAACAGCACACTACTGAAATATTCCAACTCTTGCATTTCAACAAAAAAATTCCAAATGAAACTTGAAAAATCAAGAAAATGTAACTGTGACAAGGTAAACCACAACCAAACACTACTGAAATATTCCAACTCTTGCATTTCAATGAAAGAAATTCAAAATGAACTTTGAAAAATCAAGAAGATGTAACTTGACAAGGTAAACCACAACCAAACACTACTGAAATATTCCAGCTCTTGCATTTCAATGAAAGAAATTCAAAATGAACTTTGAAAAATCAGAAAAAATGTAACTGTGACAAGGTAAACCACAACCAAACACTACTGAAATATTCCAACTCTTGCATTTCAACGAAAGAAATTCGAAATGAACTTTGAAAAATCAAAAAAATGTAACTGTGACACGGTAAACCACAACCAAACGCTACTGAAATATTCCAACTCTTGCATTTCAACGAAGGAAATTCAAAATGAACTTTGAAAAATCCAGAAAATGTAACTGTGACAAGGTAAACCACAACCAAACACTACTGAAATATTCCAACTCATGCATTTCAACGAAAGAAATTCGAAATGAACTTTGAAAAATCAAGAAAATGTAACTGTGACACGGTAAACCACAACCAAACACTACTGAAATATTCCAACTCTTGCATTTCAACGAAGGAAATTCAAAATGAACTTTGAAAAATCAAGAAAATGTAACTGTGACAAAATAAACCACAACCAAACACTACTGAAATATTCCAACTCTTGCATTTCAACTAAAAAATTCAAAATGAACTTTGAAAAATCAAGAAAATGTAACTGTGACAGGGTAAACCACTACCAAACACTAGTGCAATATTCCAACTCTTGCATTTCAACGAAAGAAATTCAAAATGAACTTTGAAAAATCAAGAAAATGTAACTGTGACAAGGTAAACCACAACCAAACACTACTAAAATATTCCAACTCTTGCATTTCAACGAAAGAAATTCAAAATGAACTTTGAAAAATCAAGAAAATGTAACTGTGACAATGTAAACCACAACCAAACACTACTGAAATATTCCAACTCTTGCATTTCAACGAAAGAAATTCAAATGAACTTTGAAAAAAATCAAGAAAATGTAACTGTGACAAGGTAAACCACAACCAAACACTACTGAAATATTCCAACTCTTACATTTCAATGAAAGAAATTCAAAATGAACTTTGAAAAATCAAGAAAATGTAACTGTGACAATGTAAACCACAGCCAAAACACTACTGAAATATTCCAACTCTTGCATTTCAACGAAAAAGAAATTCAAATGAACTTTGAAAAATCAAGAAAATGTAACTGTGACAAGGTAAACCACAACCAAACACTACTGAAATATTCCAACTCTTACATTTCAATGAAAGAAATTCAAAATGAACTTTGAAAAATCAAGAAAATGTAACTGTGACAAGGTAAACCACAACGAAACACTACTGAAATATTCCAACTCTTGCATTTCATCGAAAGAAATTCAAAATGAACTTTGAAAAATTAAGAAAGTGTAACTGTGACAAGGTAAACCACAACCAAACACTACTGAAATATTCCAACTCTTGCATTTCAACGAAAGAAATTCAAAATGAACTTTGAAAAATCTAGAAAATGTAACTGTGACAAGGTAAACCACAACCAAACACTACTGAAATACTCCAACTCTTACATTTCGATGAAAGAAATTCAAAATGAACTTTGAAAAATCAAGAAAATGTAACTGTGACAAGGTAAACCACAACCAAACACCACTGAAATATTCCAACTCTTGCATTTCAATGAAAGAAATTCAAATGAACTTTGAAAAATCAAGAAAATGTAACTGTGACAAGGTAAACCACAAACACTACTGAAAATATTCCAACTCTTGCATTTCAACGAAAGAAATTCGAAATGAACTTTGAAAAATCAAGAAAATGTAACTGTGACATGTAAACCACAAACCAAACACTACTGAAATATTCCAACTCTTGCATTTCAACGAAGGAAATTCAAAATGAACTTTGAAAAATGAAGAAAATGTAACTGTGACACGGTAAACCACAACCAAACACTACTGAAATATTCCAACTCTTGCATTTCAACGAAAGAAATTCGAAATGAACTTTGAAAAATCAAGAAAATGTAACTGTGACACGGTAAACCACAACCAAACACACTACTGAAATATTCCAACTCTTGCATTTCAACGAAGGAAATTCAAAATGAACTTTGAAAAATCAAGAAAAATGTAACTTTGACACGGTAAACCACAATCAAACACTACTGAAATATTCCAACTCTTGCATTTCAACAAAAGAAATTCAAAATGAACTTTGAAAAATTAAGGGACTGTAACTGTGACATGGTAAACTACAACAGCACACTACTGAAATATTCCAACTCTTGCATTTCAACGAAAGAATTCCAAAAAGAACTTTGAAAAATCAAGAAAATGTAACTGTGACAAGGTAAACCACAACCAAACACTACTGAAATATTCCAACTCTTTTATTTCAATGAAAGAAATTCAAAATGAACTTTGAAAAATCAAGAAGATGTAACTTTGACAAGGTAAACCACAACCAAACACTACTGAAATATTCCAGCTCTTGCATTTCAATGAAAGAAATTCAAAATGAACTTTGAAAAATCAGGAAAATGTAACTGTGACAAGGTAAACAACAACCAAACACTACTGAAATATTCCAACTCTTGCATTTCAACGAAAGAAAATTCGAAATGAACATTGAAAAATCAAAAAAATGTAACTGTGACACGGTAAACCACAACCAAACGCTACTGAAATATTCCAACTCTTGCATTTCAACGAAGGAAATTCAAAATGAACTTTGAAAAATCCAGAAAATGTAACTGTGACAAGGTAAACCACAACCAAACACTACTGAAATATTCCAACTCATGCATTTCAACGAAAGAAATTCGAAATGAACTTTGAAAAATCAAGAAAATGTAACTGTGACACGGTAAAGCACAACCAAACACTACTGAAATATTCCAACTCTTGCATTTCAACGAAGGAAATTCAAAATGAACTTTGAAAAATCAAGAAAATGTAACTGTGACAAGGTAAACCACAACCAAACACTACTGAAATATTCCAACTCTTGCATTTCAACTAAAAAAATTCAAAATGAACTTTGAAAAATCAAGAAAATGTAACTGTGACAGGGTAAACCACTACCAAACACTAGTGCAATATTCCAACTCTTGCATTTCAACGAAAGAAATTCAAAATGAACTTTGAAAAATCAAGAAAATGTAACTGTGACAAGGTAAACCACAACCAAACACTACTAAAATATTCCAACTCTTGCATTTCAACGAAAGAAATTCAAAATGAACTTTGAAAAATCAAGAAAATGTAAGTGTGACAATGTAAACCACAACCAAACACTACTGAAATATTCCAACTCTTGCATTTCAACGAAAGAAATTCAAAATGAACTTTGAAAAATCAAGAAAATGTAACTGTGACAAGGTAAACCACAACCAAACACTACTGAAATATTCCAACTCTTACATTTCAATGAAAGAAATTCAAAATGAACTTTGAAAAATCAAGAAAATGTAAGTGTGACAATGTAAACCACAGCCAAACACTACTGAAATATTCCAACTCTTGCATTTCAACGAAAGAAATTCAAAATGAACTTTGAAAAATCAAGAAAATGTAACTGTGACAAGGTAAACCACAACCAAACACTACTGAAATATTCCAACTCTTACATTTCAATGAAAGAAATTCAAAATGAACTTTGAAAAATCAAGAAAATGTAACTGTGACAAGGTAAACCACAACGAAACACTACTGAAATATTCCAACTCTTGCATTTCATCGAAAGAAATTCAAATGAACTTTGAAAAATTAAGAAAAATGTAACTGTGACAAGGTAAACCACAACCAAACACTACTGAAATATTCCAACTCTTGCATTTCAACGAAAGAAATTCAAATGAACTTTGAAAAATCAAGAAAATGTAACTGTGACAAGGTAAACCACAACCAAACACTACTGAAATATTCCAGCTCTTACATTTCAATGAAAGAAATTCAAATGAACTTTGAAAAATCAAGAAAATGTAACTGTGACAAGGTAAACCACAACCAAACACCACTGAAATATTCCAACTCTTGCATTTCAATGAAAGAAATTCAAAATGAACTTTGAAAAATCAAGAAAATGTAACTGTGACAAGGTAAACCAAAACGCTACTACTGAATATTCCAACTCTTGCATTTCAACGAAAGAAATTCGAAATGAACTTTGAAAAATCAAGAAAATGTAACTGTGACATGGTAAACCACAACCAAACACTACTGAAATATTCCAACTCTTGCATTTCAACGAAGGAAATTCAAATGAACTTTGAAAAATGAAGAAAATGTAACTGTGACACGGTAAACCACAACCAAACACTACTGAAATATTCCAACTCTTGCATTTCAACGAAAGAAATTCGAAATGAACTTTGAAAAATCAAAAATGTAACTGTGACAAGGTAAACCACAACCAAACACTACTGAAATATTCCAACTCTTGCATTTCAACGAAGGAAATTCAAAATGAACTTTGAAAAATCAAGAAAATGTAACTTTGACACGGTAAACCACAATCAAACACTACTGAAATATTCCAACTCTTGCATTTCAACGAAAGAAATTCAAAATGAACTTTGAAAAATTAAGGAACTGTACTGTGACATGGTAAACTACAACAGCAAACACTACTGAAATATTCCAACTCTTGCATTTCAACGAAAGAAATTCAAAATGAACTTTGAAAAATCAAGAAAATGCAACTGTGACAAGGTAAACCACAACCAAACACTACTGAAATATTCCAACTCTTGCATTTCAACGAAAGAAATTCAAAATGAACTTTGAAAAATCAAGAAGATGTAACTGTGACAAGGTAAACCACAACCAAACACTACTGAAATATTCCAGCTTTTGCATTTCAATGAAAGAAATTCAAAATGAACTTTGAAAAATCAGGAAAATGTAACTGTGACAAGGTAAACCACAACCAAACACTACTGAAATATTCCAACTCTTGCATTTCAACGAAAGAAATTCGAAATGAACTTTGAAAAATCAAGAAAATGTAACTGTGACACGGTAAACCACAACCAAACACTACTGAAATATTCCAACTCTTGCATTTCAACGAAGGAATTCAAAATGAACTTTGAAAAATCCAGAAAATGTAACTGTGACAAGGTAATCCACAACCAAACACTACTGAAATATTCCAACTCTTGCATTTCAACGAAAGAAATTCGAAATGAACTTTGAAAAATCAAGAAAATGTAACTGTGACACGGTAAACCACAACCAAACACTATTGAAATATTCCAACTCTTGCATTTCAAACGAAGGAAATTCAAAATGAACTTTGAAAAATCAAGAAAATGTAACTGTGACAAGGTGAACCACAACCAAACACTACTGAAATATTCCAACTCTTGCATTTCAATGAAAAAATTCAAAATGAACTTTGAAAAATCAAGAAAGTGTAACTGTGACAGGGTAAACCACTACCAAACACTAGTGAAATATTCCAACTCTTGCATTTCAACGAAAGAAATTCAAAATGAACTTTGAAAAATCAAGAAAATGTAACTGTGACAAGGTAAACCACAACCAAACACTACTAAAATATTCCAACTCTTGCATTTCAACGAAAGAAATTCAAAATGAACTTTGAAAAATCAAGAAAATGTAAGTGTGACAATGTAAACCACAACCAAACACTACTGAAATATTCCAACTCTTGCATTTCAACGAAAGAAATTCAAATGAACTTTGAAAAATCAAGAAAATGTAACTGTGACAAGGTAAACCACAACCAAACACTACTGAAATATTCCAACTCTTACATTTCAATGAAAGAAATTCAAAATGAACTTTGAAAAATCAAGAAAATGTAACTGTGACAAGGTAAACCACAACGAAACACTACTGAAATATTCCAACTCTTGCATTTCAACGAAAGAAATTCAAATGAACTTTGAAAAATTAAGAAAATGTAACTGTGACAAGGTAAACCACAACCAAACACTACTGAAATATTCCAACTCTTGTATTTCAACGAAAGAAATTCAAAATTAACTTGAAAAATCAAGAAAATGTAACTGTGACAAGGTAAACCACAACCAAACACTACTGAAATATTCCAACTCTTACATTTCAATGAAAGAAATTCAAAATGAACTTTGAAAAATCAAGAATGTAACTGTGACAAGGTAAACCACAACCAAACACTACTGAAATATTCCAACTCTTGCATTTCAATGAAAGAAATTCAAAATGAACTTTGAAAAATCAAGAAAATGTAACTGTGACAAGGTAAACCAAACACTACTAAAATATTCCAACTCTTGCATTTCAACGAAAGAAATTCGAAATGAACTTTGAAAAATTAAGAAAATGTAACTGTGACATGGTAAACCACAACCAAACACTACTGAAATATTCCAACTCTTGCATTTCAACGAAGGAAATTCAAAATGAACTTTGAAAAATCAAGAAAATGTAACTGTGACACGGTAAACCACAACCAAACACTACTGAAATATTCCAACTCTTGCATTTCAACGAAAGAAATTCGAAAATGAACTTTGAAAAATCAAGAAAATGTAACTGTGACACGGTAAACCACAACCAAACACTACTGAAATATTCCAACTCTTGCATTTCAACGAAGGAAATTCAAAATGAACTTTGAAAAATCAAGAAAATGTAACTGTGACACGGTAAACCACAATCAAACACTACTGAAATATTCCAACTCTTGCATTTCAACGAAAGAAATTCAAAATGAACTTTGAAAAATTAGGACTGTAACTGTGACATGGTAAACTACAACAGCAACACTACTGAAATATTCCAACTCTTGCATTTCAACGAAAGAAATTCGAAATGAACTTTGAAAAATCAAGAAAATGTAACTGTGACAAGGTAAACCACAACCAAACACTACTGAAATATTCCAACTCTTGCATTTCAACGAAGGAAATTCAAAATGAACTTTGAAAAATCAGGAAAATGTAACTGTGACAAGGTGAACCACAACCAAACACTACTGAAATATTCCAACTCTTGCATTTCAATGAAAAAAATTCAAAATGAACTTTGAAAAATCAAGAAAATGTAACTGTGACAGGGTAAACCACTACCAAACACTAGTGAAATATTCCAACTCTTGCATTTCAACGAAAGAAATTCAAAATGAACTTTGAAAAATCAAGAAAATGTAAGTTGACAATGTAAACCACAACCAAACACTACTGAAATATTCCAACTCTTGCATTTCAACGAAAGAAATTCAAATGAACTTTGAAAAATCAAGAAAATGTAACTGTGACAAGGTAAACCACAACCAAACACTACTGAAATATTCCAACTCTTACATTTCAATGAAAGAAATTCAAAATGAACTTTGAAAAATCAAGAAAATGTAACTGTGACAAGGTAAACCACAACGAAACACTACTGAAATATTCCAACTCTTGCCTTTTCAAACGAAGGAAATTCAAAATGAACTTTGAAAAATTAAGAAAATGTAACTGTGACAAGGTAAACCACAACCAAACACTACTGAAATATTCCAACTCTTGCATTTCAACGAAAGAAATTCAAAATGAACTTTTGAAAATCAAGAAAATGTAACTGTGACAAGGTAAACCACAACCAAACACTACTGAAATATTCCAACTCTTGCATTTCAATGAAAGAAATTCAAAATGAACTTTAAAAAATTAAGGGACTGTAACTGTGACATGGTAAACCAACACCACACTACTGAAATATTCCAACTCTTGCATTTCAACGAAAGAAATTCGAAATGAACTTTGAAAAATCAAGAAAATGTAACTGTGACACGGTAAACCACAACCAACACTACTGAAATATTCCAACTCTTGCATTTCAACGAAGGAAATTCAAAATGAACTTTGAAAAATCAAGAAAATGTAACTGTGACAAGGTAAACCACAACCAAACACTACTGAAATATTCCAACTCTTGCATTTCAATGAAAAAAATTCAAATGAACTTTGAAAAATCAAGAAAATGTAACTGTGACAGGGTAAACCACAACCAAACAAACAACTAGTGAAATATTCAAAATGAACTCCAAACTCTTGCATTTCAACGAAAGAAATTCAAAATGAACTTTGAAAAATCAAGAAAATGTAACTGTGACAAGGTAAACCACAACCAAACACTACTGAAATATTCCAACTCTTGCATTTCAAACGAAAGAATTCAAATGAACTTTGAAAAATCAAGAAAATGTAAGTGTGACAAGGTAAACCACAACCAAACACTACTGAAATATTCCAACTCTTGCATTTCAAACGAAAGAAATTCAAATGAACTTTGAAAAATCAAGAAAATGTAACTGTGACAAGGTAAACCACAACCAAACACTACTGAAATATTCCAACTCTTACATTTCAATGAAAGAAATTCAAAATGAACTTTGAAAAATCAAGAAAATGTAACTGTGACAAGGTAAACCACAACGAAACACTACTGAAATATTCCAACTCTTGCCTTTCAACGAAAGAAATTCAAAATGAACTTTGAAAATCAAGAAAATGTAACTGTGACAAGGTAAACCACAACCAACACTACTGAAATATTCCAACTCTTGCATTTCAACGAAAGAAATTCAAAATGAACTTTGAAAAATCAAGAAATGTAACTGTGACAAGGTAAACCACAACCAAACACTACTGAAATATTCCAACTCTTGCATTTCAATGAAAGAATTCAAAATGAACTTTGAAAATCAAGAAAATGTAACTGTGACAAGGTAAACCACAACGAAACACTACTGAAATATTCCAACTCTTGCCTTTTCAACGAAAGGAAATTCAAATGAAGGCTTTGAAAAATCAAGAAAATGTAACTGTGACAAGGTAAACCACAACCAAACACTACTGAAATATTCCAACTCTTTGCATTTCAATGAAAGAAATTCAAATGAACTTTGAAAATCAAGAAATGTAACTGTGACAAGGTAAACCAACACTACTAAAATATTCCAACTCTTGCATTTTCAATTGAAAGAAATTCAAAATGAACTTTGAAAAATCAGAAAATGTACTGTGACAAGGTAAAAACCACAACCAACACACTACTGAAATATTCCAACTCTTGCCTTTCAACAAAAGAAATTCAAAATGAACTTTGAAAAATCAAGAAAATGTAACTGTGACAAGGTAACCACAACCAAACACTACTGAAACATTCCAACT
>JAPEVW010000346.1:0-25000 GCA_027921565.1 Artemia sinica
TTGGGAAACTACATTATAGCTATATTTTAACTAAATATTTAGTTGGTATTTTGGTTAGGTTAGGTTATTTTAGGTTAGGTATTTAATATAATGCGCTCTGGGCGGCCCCCCTTCCATAATTCTTTGTGGTAGTTTTCATAATTTTGTTGCTAAAGTATTTTATTTTCATCATATTTTGTTTTATGTCATTAGCATTCACCGAACTTCACTTCTCGAGTGTTTATTATATAATACACAGGTACTAGAATCAATTCTTGGGGAAGTGTATGGGGGGGGGCTTGGGGGTCAGAAATTTTTATCTAGGCTTTTGTTATTGATGTTGGGTGATGATTGCAACCCGCCCATTCTGACATGTTTCAGTGTAGAATAAAATATTACATATGCTTGCCGAAATAGGGGTGAAAAAAGGGGCGGGGCATCATGAGCCTTGCTAGGAAGTTTCTTGGGTGGGGTTTGACAAGTGCTATTAGGAATTTTGTTTTCAGCCAGTTTATATGACAATATTTCTTATTGATACTTTCGTATTACCCAGTAAACGCTCGAGAAGTTTGCTGAATGTAAGATCTAAGAAAACCGGTTTCATAGCCACAAAGACAATTGACGGGTGACAAAATACATTAGACTTGTATAATTGGGGCGGTACAATCCGCCCCAATTATACAACCATTTTTTGTCAACGTAGTTGAAAGTTCTGGAAATTATGTCCTTGAGGATGAAAAACCTTCCCCCCCCCACAGCCCTTAGGGCAAGGGTTATAAGTTATGCCCTGGGGGCATATAAGGTTCTTATAGAAAGCGATGCTGCAGAAACTTCAGAAAGGGCTCATTCGATTGGAAATGGAAAGGACTAGTGCCCTTTTTAATAGTCGAAAGTGATTGAAGGGAGACCAATCCCCTCTCACGCCCACTATTTCCAGACACACATCCAATAAAAATTTTGAGATATCAATTTTTTTCAACGTAGTTGAAAGGTCAGAAAATTATGTCTTAGAGGATGACAAACCCCTCAGAGCCCTAGGGCAAGGTTTGTAAGTTATGCCCTTTGGCATATAAGGTTTTTATAAAAAGCGTTGTCGTAGAAACTTCAAAAACGGCTCATTCGACTGGAAATTGAAAGGGCTAGTGCTCTTTTTAATAGTCGGAAGTGATTGGAGGGCAACTAACCCCCCTCTCACGCCCACCATTTCCCCAATTACATCCAATCAAAATTTTGAGATAGTAATTTTCTTCAAAGTAGTTGAAATTCTGGAAACTAAGTCTTTGAGAATGACACACCCCCAGCTCTCAGGGCAACTGTTGTCAGTTATGCCCTGGGGGCATATAAGGTTTTTATTGAAAGCGTTAGTAGTAAGTATCTATTGAATTCTGAGCCTTTATGCTCCTTGGCAGCTTTCCATGGTTGATTACCAGACAAGTTTCTGGGTCAACTATAAGTTTCTGGACCTTTACGTTCCATGGCACCTTTCCATGGCAGATTACTAGACTGATTATTGCTATTGTTGTCAATTGAATATGGAATTATACAAAACCTACCAGACAAGTTTCCGGGCCAACCAGACATGTTTCTGGGCCAAGCAGACAAGTTTCTGGGTCAACTATAAGTTTCTGGGCCTTTACGTTCCATGGCACCTTTCCACAGCCTGTACCTATGGATTTGGGGCCTTTATGTTCCTTCCTGTGATATAGAAAACCGGTGTGTCTTCTGGTTCAAATCTGAAACTTTAGTCGTTTTTTGGATCGAAAAATAAAACTATTTCTATAAAATCTGAGCTAAAAAAGGGTTTTTGACCGTAAACTCTAGTTTTTTTTTGTAAGAAAATTATGGAAAATACAATTTGTTGGCTCAGAGGTGAAAATTAAGTCCAGTTATGGATCGAAAAATGAACAATCTCTATAAAATCTGAGCTAATAGGGTTTTTTGCAGTAAACTCTAGTTTTTTGTACGAAAATTATGGAAAATACAATTCTCTGGTGCAAATCTGAAACTTTAGTCTATTTTTGGATCGAAAAATAAACTATTTCTGTAAAATCTGAGCTAATAGGGGTTTTTGACCGTAAACTCTAGTTTTTTTGTAAAAAAATTATGGAGAATACAATTCGTTGGCTCATAGGTCTCGTTGGCTCATAGGTCTTTGAGAATGACACACCCCCAGCTCTCAGGGCAACTGTTGTCAGTTATGCCCTGGGGGCATATAAGGTTTTTATTGAAAGCGTTAGTAGTAAGTATCTATTGAATTCTGAGCCTTTATGTTCCTTGGCAGCTTTCCATGGTTGATTACCAGACAAGTTTCTGGGTCAACTATAAGTTTCTGGACCTTTACGTTCCATGGCACCTTTCCATGGCAGATTACTAGACTGATTATTGCTATTGTTGTCAATTGAATATGGAATTATACAAAACCTACCAGACAAGTTTCCGGGCCAACCAGACATGTTTCTGGGCCAAGCAGACAAGTTTCTGGGTCAACTATAAGTTTCTGGGCCTTTACGTCCCATGGCACCTTTCCAGAGCCCGTACCTATGGATTTGGGGCCTTTACGTTCCTTCCTGTGATATAGAAAACCGGTGTGTCTTGTTTAAAATAACTTAATTTACGTACACAATGAACGATATTAATTAATGTTTTGAATAATAGGAGTGTGAATGATTCTAATTAGTGATTGGATTGTATGAAGGTGGAGAAAAAAAAGGATTATGAAATTATGTCACTATTCTTGTTTTTCTAAACCAGTATTGCCTATAACTTACTTTACGTAGACAATGAACCATATTAATTTATGTGTTGAATAATAGGAGTGTGAATGATTCTAATTAGTGATTGGATTGTATGAAGATGGAGAAAAAAAAGGATTATGAAATTATGTCACTATTCTAGTTTTTCTAAACCAGTATTGCCTATAACTTAATTTACGTAGACAATGAACCATATTAATTTATGTTTTGAATAATAGGAGTGTGAATGATTCTAATTAGTGAATGGATTGTATCAGTGGAGAAAAAAAGGATTAAACTGATTAGCAGTTAAGGTAACCCCGAAGGAGTTGTTAACTCAGGTAATTTGTTATAAATTTGAAACAACATCAGTCTATGAAAAATGCCTAACGACGAATCGGAAATGTTTGATTAACATTTGCAAAAAAAAAATAGGAGTAATGGGATTTGCGAATTGGAGGAGATGGGGTGATTGTGTACTGTATAATACACAAGTGATGTTTTGGAGAGTATTGTCAATTTAAAATAGTTTAGAAATTAAAAAAAATTTAAGAAGAAATGGCTGAAAAGTGTTTTGAGGGAGATGGATTGCATGGAGGGTTGAGTTGCACGAGGGTTCAGTTAAAGGGAGTACAGTTATACGGGGGTTTAGTTAAATTGGGTCGAGCCTGAAATCATGAATTAGAATATTTAATTGGCTGTTTGGGGATTTTCGGACCTAGGTTTTTTAGGTTTTCGTGTGTGTTTGACTCCTGGGATGCGTGTATAGGAATTCCCATGTTATTTGCTTGCATGTATAGGAATTCCCATGTTATTTGCTTGCGTGTATAGGAATTCCCATGTTATTTGCTTGCATGTATAGGAATTCCCTTGTTATTTGCTTGCGTGTATAGGAATTCCCATGTTATTTGCTTGCGTGTATAGGAATTCCCATATGATTTGCTTGCATGTATAGGAATTCCTATGTTATTTGCTTGCGTGTATAGGAATTCCCATGTTATTTGCTTGCGTGTATAGGAATTCCCTTGTTATTTGCATGCATGTATAGGAATTCCCATGTTATTTGCTTGCGTGTATAGGAATTCCCTTGTTATTTGCTTGCATGTATAGGAATTCCCATGTTATTTGCTTGCGTGTATAGGAATTCCCATGTTATTTGCTTGCATGTATAGGAATTCCCATGTTATTTGCTTGCGTGTATAGGAATCCCCATGTTATTTGCTTGCATGTATAGGAACTCCCATGTTATTTGCTTGCATGTATAGGGATTCCCACGTTATTTTGCTTGCGTGTATAGGAATTCCCATGTTATTTGATTGCGTGTATAGGAATTCCCAAGTTATTTGCTTGCGTGTATAGGAATTCCCATGTTATTTGCTTGCGTGTATAGGAATTCCCATGCTATTTTAAGGGCTTATGTCCCCTCCCATGCTATTTTAAGGGCTTATGTCCCCTTCCTATGCTATTCCAGGAGCTTATGTTCCTTCCTATGCTATTATAAGGGCTTTTCCGTTTGGTTTTTCTTTACTTGGTACCCATTAAAAACAAAATTTTTGTGTTAAATAAGTAGTTCTTATATCTTTTAATAGAGCTTTACGGGGTATGAGAGACTCAATTGCCTGATTCCGTGTGGTTTTTCTTTACTTGGTGCACATTAAAAACACAAGAATTGGAATATTTCAGTAGTGTCTTGTCGTGCTTTACCTTGTCACAGTTACATTCTCTTGATTTTTCAAAGTTCATTTTGAATTTCTTTCGTGAAATACAAGAGTTGGAATATTTCAGTAGTGACTTGTTGTGCTTTACCTTGTCACAATTACATTCTCTTGATTTTTCGAAGTTCATTTTGAATTTCTGTCGTAAAATGCAAGAGTTGGAATATTTATGTAGTGACTTGTTGTGCTTTACCTTGTCACAGTTACATTCGCTTGATTTTTCGAAGTTCATTTTGAATTTCTCTCGTAAAATGCAAGAGTTGGAATATTTCAGTAGTGTTTTGTTGTGCTTTACCTTGTCACAGTTACATTCTGTTGATTTTCATAGTTCATTTTGAATTTCTTTCATTGAAATGCAAGAGTTGGAATATTTCAGTAGTGTTTTGTTGTGCTTTACCTTGTCACAGTTACATTCTCTTAATTTTTCAAAGTTCATTTTGAATTTCTTTCGCGAAGTGCAAGAATTGGAATATTTCAGTAGTGTCTTGTCGTGGTTTACCTTGTCACAGCTACATTCTCATGATTTTTCAAAGTTCATTTTGGATTTCTTTCGTTGAAGTGCAAGAGTTGGAATATTTCAGTAGTGACTTGTTGTGCTTTACCTTGTCACAGTTACATTCTCTTGATTTTTTTGAAGTTCATTTTGAATTTCTGTCGTGAAATGCAAGAGTTGGAATATTTCAGTAGTGTTTTGTTGTGCTTTACCTTGTCACAGTTACATTCTGTTGATTTTCATAGTTTATTTTGAATTTCTTTCATTGAAATGCAAGAGTTGGAATATTTCAGTAGTGTTTTGTTGTGCTTTACCTTGTCACAATTACATTCTCTTAATTTTTCAAAGTTTATTTTGAATTTCTTTCGTGAAATGCAAGAATTGGAATACTTCAGTAGTGTTTTGTTGTGCTTTACCTTATAACAGTTACATTCTCTTAATTTTTCAAATTTCATTTTGAATTTCTGTCGTGAAATGCAAGAGTTGGAATATTTCAGTAGTGACTTGTTTTGCTTTACCTTGTCACAGTTACATTCTCTTGATTTTTCGAAGTTCATTTTGAATTTCTGTCATGAAATGCAAGAGTTGGATTCTGGTTCAAATCTGAAACTTTAGTCGTTTTTTGGATCGAAAAATAAAACTATTTCTATAAAATCTGAGCTAAAAAAGGGTTTTTGACCGTAAACTCTAGTTTTTTTTGTAAGAAAATTATGGAAAATACAATTCGTTGGCTCAGAGGTGAAAATTAAGTCCAGTTATGGATCGAAAAATGAACAATCTCTATAAAATCTGAGCTAATAGGGTTTTTTTTGCAGTAAACTCTAGTTTTTTGTACGAAAATTATGGAAAATACAATTCTCTGGTGCAAATCTGAAACTTTAGTCTATTTTTGGATCGAAAAATAAACTATTTCTGTAAAACCTGAGCTAATAGGGGTTTTTGACCGTAAACTCTATTTTTTTTTTTAAGAAAATTATGGAAAATACAATTCGTTGGCTCATAGGTGAAAATTAAGTCCAGTTATGAATCGAAAAATAAACTATTTCTGTAAAATCTGAGCTAATAAGGGTTTTTGCCCGTAAACTCTAGGTTTTTGTGAGCAAATTATGGAAAATACAATTCTCTGGCTCAAATCTGAAACTTAATTCTATTTTTGGATCGAAAAATAAACTATTTCTGTAAAATCTGAGCTAATAATGGTTTTTGACCGTAAACTCTAGTTTTTTGTAAGAAAATTATGGAAAATACAATTGTCTGGTTGAAATCTGAAACTCTAGTCTATTTTTGGATCGAAAAATAAAACTATTTCTATAAAATCCGAGCTAAAAAGGGTTTTTTGACCGTAAACTCTAGTTTTTTGTAAGAAAATTATGGAAAATACAAATCTCTGGTTCAAATCTGAAACTTAATTCTATTTTTTGGATCGAAAAATAAAACTATTTTTGTAAAATCTGAGCTAATAATGGTTTTTGACCGTAAACTCTAGTTTTTTGTAAGAAAATTATGGAAAATACAATTGTCTGGTTGAAATCTGAAACTCTAGTCTATTTTTCGATCGAAAAATAAAACTATTTCTATAAAATCCGAGCTAAAAAGGGTTTTTTTTTACTGTAAACTCTAGTTTTTTGTAAGAAAATTATAGAAAATACAAATCTCTGGTTCAAATCTGAAACTTAAGTCTATTTTTGGATCGAAAAATAAAACTATTTCCGTAAAATCTGAGCTAAAAAAGGGTTTTTGACCGTAAACTCTAGTTTTTTGTAAGAAAATTATGGAAAATACAATTCTCTGGTTCAAATCTGAAACTTAAGTCTATTTTTGGATCGAAAAATAAAACCATTTCTCTAAAATCTGAGTTAAAAGGGTTTTAGACCATAAACTCTAGTTTTTTGTAAGGAAATTATGGAAAATACAATTCATTGGCTCTTAGGTGAAAATCAAGTCCAGTTATGGATCGAAAAATAAAGTATTTCTGTAAAATCTGAGCTAATAAGGGTTTTTGGCCGTAAACTCTAGTTTTTTATAAGAAAATTATGGAAAATACAATTTCCTGGTTCAAATATGAAACTTAAGTCTATTTTTGGATTGAAAAATAAAACTATTTCTGTAAAATCTGTGCTAATAAGGGTTTTTGACCGTAAAATCTAGTTTCTTGTAAGAAAATTATGGAAAATACAATTCTCTAGTTCAAATGTGAAACTTAAGTCCAGTTTTGGATACTCATAATGATGAGGACTGATGATTCTAATTCAATATTTTTTCCATAAGAACAGACTATTTTTTTTTAAACTTACGTGCTTACGTGCGCGCACGTAAGCTCACCTAAATTAACCTTAAAAAATGAAAAAAAGCTATGTCGACTTTGCATATTTTATTCAACATATCCAACAAAGGATGCTGAAAAAGCATTTATTCACTCTGATATTTAGATTTTGTTATTTATAATTGTTGTAACTGATAAAAGATGTTGATAAAAAATAAATTATTCACTCCGACACTTAGATTCTGTCAATTTTATTCGATGTATCTGACAAAAGATGTTGATAAATAAAATCTAGTCACTCTAACACTTAGGTTTTTATCAATTTCCTCCCCATGCATCCGAGAAATGGATGTTGATATAGAATTTAACCAATCTGATACTTAGATTTGTGAAATTGTTGTATTGACTGTCTAGGATAGATTCTGTCAATTTTATTCGATGTATCTGACAAAAGATGTTGATAAATAAAATCTATTCACTCTAACACTTAGATTTTGTCAATTTCCTCCCCCTGTATCCGAGAAATGGATGTTGATATAGAATTTAATCAATCTGATACTTAGATTTTGTGAAATTGTCGTATTGACTGTCTAGGAAGTGACTTCAATCGATAAAGAATGTTAATAAAGAATTTGTTAAATTTTTTTTTTATAATTTCCTGAATTAAATTTCTGTATTGTGTATCCAAGAGGTGAATTCAAGAAACAGTTTGTTACTTACTTACCTACTTAATTACTTACTTACCTACTTACTTAAAAAAATTTCATAATGACATAATAACATATCCAACAACGGATGTTGATAAAGAATTTATTCATTCTGATAGCTAGATTTTGTCAATGTTATCCCATGTGTCTGACAATAGATGTATGCAAATTCCTTTTTTTTACATCTCCGATGTTTTAATAGACATTCTAAACGTTTGATATGCTAGCTTACTCTAAAAATAATGAATACATAACAAGGTAATGCATAATATATTTTTAATGAGATAATGCTATGTAGAATATTAATACAAAAATATATTATGATACATTATTAATATCAATGATTAACTTTGGACATTTTGAATCTGTTCCATAAAATAGTTCATCATGTTCTCTCTTGATATTGTAGCTATTGTCTTCTCTTAGTTCGTAATCAGTAGAATAATCACTATTCCATTTAGAGTCATACACAATTTTTACTGGTGTCTCATCAACAGGCTCAATATGCTTTTCGTCTTTGGTATTATTTGGTTCATTGACTGTTTGATCAATGACAGTAACGTTTGCTGGTGCTTTGTTTTTCATCGATTCATCTTTATATTCCATAGTGATATTTTCTGACAATTCCCTTTTTATTTTTCTGGCAATTTCACTGTCTATTATCACATTATTTTTACATAGGTAACAGTTTCGGCACGTAGACAAGATGTGGTTTACGATATTACTAAAAGAGTAGGCCTTTCTTTTATTGACCTTCCGTTGAATGCTAATACCCGAAAGCTGACGATTGGATGTATCAGTAGGTAATGTGTTACCTGCAACAGTAGCAAGGAGTTGTCCTCTATTATCAACGATTATTTTTATGTTGGCATTCTCTTTGAGTGCAATCATCTCTGGAGATCTCAATCTCGCATAACCACCAACATAAGAGTTGAATTTTTTCGCTATTCCAAAGAAATTTAATTCCTTACTGTCATGACAATGCATTCATACATTTCCAATAGTGCTACCACTTGTACTTGTTTCATAGTTTAAATACTTCTGCTTGTCGGCATTCAATGCTACAATAACCTTGATATGTGAACACACTTTATTAAAATGCTCCATCTTCACTTTTTTTTAAAGATATGACTTATGTGTTTATCGTTCCACTGCGTAAAAAATACTGATTTAATACATGCAATAGACTAGGTTGTGTCAATAACCGGATCATAGAATACCAATGGGAAAGCCACATCGTATCTCTGACCAATAATAGAGTACAATTGTTACAGCCGTAGGCATATTTTGTCATTTTAAGATACGTACAAAAAAAAGATAAAAAATAAATAAAGATGAATAATTTCGAAGTTAAAAAAATAGTCTGTTTTTATGGAAAAAATATTGAATTAGAATCATCAGTCCTCATCATTATGAGTATCCAAAACTGGACTTAAGTTTCACATTTGAACTAGAGAATTGTATTTTCCATAATTTTCTTACAAGAAACTAGATTTTACGGTCAAAAACCCTTATTAGCTCACATTTTACAGAAATAGTTTTATTTTTCGATCCAAAAATAGACTTAAGTTTCAGATTTGAACCAGGGAATTGTATTTTCCATAATTTTCTTATAAAAAACTAGAGTTTACGGCCAAAAACCCTTATTAGCTCAGATTTTACAGAAATACTTTATTTTTCGATCCATAACTGGACTTAATTTTCACCTATGAGCCAATGAATTGTATTTTCCATAATTTTCTTACAAAAAACTAGAGTTTACGGTCTAAAACACTTTTAACTCAGATTTTATAAAAATGGTTTTATTTTTCGATCCAAAAATAGACTTATTCAGATTTGACCAGATTGTTTTCTAATTTCTTCAACGAGTTTCGTCAAAACCCTTTTAGCTCGATTTTAGAAAGTTTTATTTTCGACAAAATAGACTAGAGTTTCAGATTTAACCAGAATTGTATTTTCCATAATTTTCTTACAAAAAACTAGAGTTTACGGTCAAAAAACCCTTTTTAGCTCGGATTTTATAGAAATAGTTTTATTTTTCGATCGAAAAATAGACTAGAGTTTCAGATTTCAACCAGACAATTGTATTTTCCATAATTTTCTTACAAAAAACTAGAGTTTACGGTCAAAAACCATTATTAGCTCAGATTTTACAGAAATAGTTTATTTTTCGACCATATTGAATCCAATCATGAAAAATGGCAGAAGCCTAGGATACAAATTAGCACTATAGATCAGTAGTTTGATAGGAGAAAACAGCTTAATAGACTTAAAACATATGTTTGGATTCCTTGTTTTGAATTTCTTTCATTGAAAGTTTACGTTACTCTAGTTAAAACTAGAGTTTACGGTCAAAAACCATTATTAGCTCAGATTTTACAAAATAGTTTTATTTTTCGACCATATTGAATCCAATCATGAAAAATGGCAGAAGCCTAGGATACAAATTAGCATTATAGATCAGTAGTTTGATAGGAGAAAACAGCTTAATAGACTTAAAACATATGTTTGGATTCCTTGTTTTGAATTTCTTTCATTGAAAAAAAACTAGAGTTTACGGTCAAAAAACCCTTTTTAGCTCGGATTTTATAGAAATAGTTTTATTTTTCGATCGAAAAATAGACTAGAGTTTCAGATTTCAACCAGACAATTGTATTTTCCATAATTTTCTTACAAAAAACTAGAGTTTACGGTCAAAAACCCTTATTAGCTCAGATTTTACAAAATAGTTTTATTTTTCGATCCAAAAAATAGAATTAAGTTTCAGATTTGAACCAGAGATTTGTATTTTCCATAATTTTCTTACAAAAAACTAGAGTTTACGGTCAAAAAACCCTTTTTAGCTCGGATTTTATAGAAATAGTTTTATTTTTCGATCCAAAAATAGACTAGAGTTTCAGATTTCAACCAGACAATTGTATTTTCCATAATGTTCTTACAAAAAACTAGAGTTTACGGTCAAAAACCCTTATTAGCTCAGATTTTACAGAAATAGTTTATTTTTTCATCCAAAAATAGAATTAAGTTTCAGATTTGAGCCAGAGAATTGTATTTTCCATAATTTGCTCACAAAAACAAGAGTTTACGGGCAAAAACCGTTATTAGCTCAGATTTTACAGAAATAGTTTATTTTTCGATCCATAACTGGACTTAATTTTCACCTATGAGCCAACGAATTGTATTCTCCATAATTTTTTTACAAAAAAAACTAGAGTTTACGGTCAAAAACCCCTATTAGCTCAGATTTTACAGAAATAGTTTATTTTTCGATCCAAAAATAGACTAAAGTTTCAGATTTGCACCAGAGAATTGTATTTTCCATAATTTTCGTACAAAAAACTAGAGTTTACTGCAAAAAAGTTTACTGAAATTATTTAAGTTTACAACATTAGTTAGGATGAATGTTAGGATATATGAAAGTTAGGATATATGAGTAGATGCCCTTTTTATACTCTTTCCTAATCCAGTAATTGCTTGTGGGGAAAATTATATTTCAACCACTTACATGCCTAAAAAAGTTCTAGGCGTTTACCCCCCAGAAAATAATCCTTGTTGAAAGGAATTTATTCCCAAAAATCTACTTCTCATTGAAAATTCACCCTGACGATAACACCCCCCCCCCTGTCCTGCAGAAAACTCCGCCAAAAATGTCCCTATGTTTTCCAATAACGAATACTATATGTAAGCAATTGACGAATTACATAACTTAAAAGGGCACTTAAACATCTACAATGTGTTTCTCTGATTTTTTGTAGTTTGGGAGGGAGGGAGATACCTCCCTCCCTCGTTTGGGAGGAGATATATCAGATAAATATAGAATTAGTTCTAAGGGAAGGTGAAGGTAGAACTTGTTGTATTACCCCCAAAGCTGTAATTAATATTTTTCTTGGGGGATGGGTACAAAAGAAACCTTAAAAAACGCATAAAAATGTGATATTGTTATCTACTCCCTTTATGCTTTCATGGAATATTTCTAGTCTACTCTGCTATTATGAAAGTATTGAGTAACATTAAACCCCAAAATGAGCAGAATTTATTCTGTATAGGAGGGGACTACTCCTTCCTGCTCCACACCTCAACTTAATGCAGAAGATGATCATTAGATCAGAAATTGAAAGTTCCAGTCCTTTTTTTTAAGTCAAAAGTGATTTTCGAGAAACCAGCAGTAGGGGGGGGCAGGGTGCTTAATGAAAGAAAATTTTTCGGGGGAGGGGGTAAATGCTGGCCACTGGCTAAAAGGGCTCAAAACAGCCCATAGTAACCAGAAATTTAATATCCTGTTTCTAAAAAATAGTTGCAGGAATTTTGCAGCTGCAAATGGCAACTTTTCTCAATATACAGTTTTTTTAGAAACATTCTTTTAAAATTTTGGTTAATATGGAATGGTTCACCTTTTAGGGTTCAAAATGAAACTTTCCCCTAAACAATTATTGAATTAGGAAAGACCTGAATTATGTTGAATATTTACAGAAAACTTAAATAAATAGGACAACATACTTTACTTGTTGATTAGATTCCTCAAGGATAGCTACAGCAGCGAGTACCAAATCATCTTCACTGTCACTGGTTATTTGTGCCATCTTGTGGAATTGAAACCTTTTGCGAATGATGATTGTGATGGTTTTGTACGCTGAAGGTGCATTATTCTATAGAAAATTAACGTTGCAGTGTGAAGGGAAGATTTTTGATGTGAAGGAACATAAACGTAAGACCCGTAACAAGAAACGTAACAACCTTACGGTTGAACGTAACGTAAAGCCTTACGTTTTCAATATGAAGGAACCTTTATGGTTATCGTACCCACATTTTGTAACAGTAATTCTGTTTTGAAACTTGGATCTATTTTTTCTGTATTATTGTAACAAGACAAAGTTCCGACAGTTTCTCTTGGAACTGAGAATCGTGATAGTGTTCATAAATATGAACAGGATCAGCTCATAATTAGACGCTTCTGTACTGTTAGTTTTTTTTTGATTTTATAAAGCTGTCAGATAGAAGGGTATAGCCTACTGAATTGCATAGTTTAAAAACTAAACTTCTTTTAAAAATACCCGCCACTCCGAACTAGTCGGGTTTACTTCAGCTAATAAAAACAAATTCGCTCTATCAAAATATACTGAAAACTGGCGGAAATTTGTACGGGTATACAGGTGAAGAAATATAGGTTTCAAGAGGAAATCTCTTTAGTAGTCACTATATCAGAATTGGATAATTTAATGTACATGTTGCTCAGATAAATTTCTCATTAACTAAAAAAAGTGGAAACAGGAAAAATTAACAAAAATAAACGTTTTTCACTGAATGAAGCACAGTCTTTTCAAGTTAAACATAAACCTTAGTCTAACTTAAATAAATTATCGGATTCTAAATAGTTTATTTAGATAATTAAATTTTAATTAATAACTTATTGAGAAATTATATTTTAATAAATAATTAAAGTAAAAAATTGAGTATGAATTGATTATTAGAATAATTAAATAAGAATTTGACTGATATTTTAAGCAAAAAAACGAACAAAACGGCAAGTAAAAAGAAGGAAGATTAAACACTAAAAACCTAAAAATCAGAGCAAAACACGATTCAGATCAAGCTCTAGCTATGAATAGTGTCAGATTATCGAATTTTTAAGTCAAGTTAGGCATATTTGATTTTCTTTTGATTAATTTTCTTCATAGTTTAATTTTTTTTTTTCCAATCTTCACGTGGAAGGCAATTTCAGTAGGATTCTACATCTTAGAAAACTCTTATGCCCATTGTAGGGAGGAGATTTCGCCTCGTCTTAATCCATGTATAAGACAATTAGTAAAGATATCACCGTCATCACCTTGCAGTCTTCTTATTGGTAGAAATTAAACGATTAGTAAAAAAAAATTTTTTGTTTTTGATGACATCAATCTTTGTTCGGACATGGGTCGATTTTTCATAGAAAATCTGAGGAGGCCTGAGTCAGTATAGGTAAGATATAACGTGACTGACTTAAGAAAATATGTCACAAAAATTAGAGTACTAGATATGTCATAGATAAACCAATGAAATTAAAGAACATTTTTGTCACAGAACTATAGAACAATGATCTCTCTGTTATTGTATATGTCATAGATATAAACTAATAAAATTAAATTTTTCGCCAAGGAGCTAAAGACATTAATGTCTCTGTTTCTCTTTGGAAGTAATGTTTAACACAGAGCTGTAGGACAGCATACGTCATAGATATAATATAATGAAATTAAAACGCTTTTCTTTTTTTTTTTTTTCCTTGCAGCTATAAGAAAGTAAACTCTCTGTTTCTCTTTCAAAGCATTCAGATCCAAAAACGAAAATTTAGCTCACTGAAGTTTCTATTCAACCTTTAAGTATTGCTTTGACTGGCCCTGATTGGCATAAAAATACTAATTTCTTACACTTGAAGGACTGAGAAATATCCCTTCCTACGGTCGTTTACGCACAAAAAAATCACAAAAAACAATCATGGGCCTTGAGTTCCTCCCCGGGCTTCCCACAAGACGTGGTCCAACACCACTTGCCGTTCTCAGTCGACCACGAGCTTCCTACCTTTGGTTATTTTCTGTTCCAACCTTTCTATTATCCTTTGAAAGGGCATAGAAGTAACACTAACAAAAATAAGACATCTAAAACTTAATCAAATCCTTAGTAACATAGACTAATTTAGTCTAAGGTGCGCAAAGTATAGCAATGAAGGATGCTTGTTGTAACAAAACATAGAACGTAGATTTAATTAAACTGAAGTACTAAGGTATGTCTTATGTCTAGCTACAAAAATAAAACCTACATATGCTCATCCTCTCTCGCTCTTAAATAAATAGAACAACATAAAAAAAAAATTGACATTTTCAAATAAACAGTTTTTAAGAACAATAGACAGACTTTTGACGACCTTTCTTAATTGTGTTGAATGGTATCTGTTTATAAAAAAGCAATAAGTAAAGTCTGATATTTGCCATCATTACAAATAACCCATAAAATTAATAAGCACAAATAACGCGGATATTTATCCACTAGGGGACCTAACGTGTGCGAGGGGAGTCGACCCCAGCAATACAAATGACACTCGACCCAAAAAAAATATATTCATGTATTTTTAATTATTCTTTGTAAACAAGCATGAACACTGGCTTGTTTTACATCTACATGGCTCTAAAACAGCCATGGTTCAAAATTCAAATTTTCTTGTTCACTCATTTTGCGGAGCTACTTCAGAATTTGAATTTTTTCTAACACCATTATTCACGTGAAAGTCATCTGTGTAGGTAAAGGAGATCTTTTTAAGACCTATCCCCCTGCCTCCATTTTCTGTGATTAACGGTTTCTTTCGCCGAATTTCTCGCCTTATGCAGAGTTCCAGTCACAGCTGGGTAACAACTCTTCTTTTTTTGCTTCCTTCGGCGACTTTTGCTAAGCTTCCTAGGATGTGTGCTTATGCCGCTGCCGCCAATGTTCGTACTGCTAGCTACCGCTGGCACCATTTATTGGGGTGTATGTGCGGGGTCACCATTTTTAAAGGCAAAAAATGACGCAAAAGGATTGCTATGTCACTTACTCGAATGACGCAAAAAGATTAGCTGGTTAGTAAGTTTAAGTTTTGTTTTTCTTTCGCTATTCTATTTTTTTTTTTTTAATGTCCGAATATATATGGGATTTAAGTTCGAGGGGGAGAATTGTCCTGTTATGAAAGAGATACATTTGACATGGCCGTTATAAAATCTAAACATGGTATCCATGCAGGCAGGATGATTTTTGAGTTTCTCTACTCCTTCTGTAAACTATTCTAAGGCGTGGGAAATTTCATAAAAACAAGTCTACATCTGTTATAAACTATGGTAACAATCTTTCTGTAATTTTGATTTGGGTTCGATTTTCTTTTAATATTAAATGCAGAATAATTAAATATATTATTGATTGAAATAATTGATCCCTTTACCAGGACTCATTGTGGTTTAAAATTTACTATATTTTGCTTCATTTTGCATGCAATTTAATTGCTCTTTTTATTTGATAGTTTTTACCTAAAAGTATTTAAAAATAAACTTATCCCTACGAAAAAAATTCCTGAAATATATTCCCGGTCACCCAACTACCAGTGATATTTTGGCGTTTGCCCCCCCCCCCCTGGAACATTTTATGTCGGCATCCTTGCTATAGATACAGGTAGCAGACCAAGCCCATGGTAAGTAATTACTCTTACGTCTTAGACCTAACTTATTTCTCTATAAAATAAAAATATATACTATACTTAGTACTTATACTTATACTAATTAAAAATTTATGCTTATACTATACTATTATTCCGACTAAGGTTGCAAAGTTCATTCTTCCTGTCATCATTTCTGCCCTCGGGAGACTTATCAATCTTTCCTTTGAAAATGGTGTTTTCCCAAGTGCTTTAAAGCGTGCTCGCGTTATTATTCTTTTTAAAGGTGGAATAAGGAATGATCCTGCAAATTATCGTCCCATATCCCTTTTATCAGTGTTTAGTAAAATATTTGAAAAAGCTAAACTTTCTCGACTTCTTAATTTTCTTAATTCTAAACACTTTTTTCATGATTTTCAGTTTGGTTTTAGGGCGAAGCACTCAACTGAGTATGCATGCGCAACTCTTTTGAATTATTTACATTCAGTTCTTGACTCTGATCTGATACCTGCTGCTCTTTTTCTCGATGTGCGAAAAGCATTCGACTCATTAACACACAAGGTCCTTCTTTGGAAACTATCCCATATTGGTATAAGAGGGAATTCTTATTCTCGGTTTCTATCATATTCATCTGGTCGAGTCATCTCAGTTGATCCGCACTTTTCTAACCCTTCGGGAATAGAGTTTGGCGTTCCACAAGGATCTGTTATTGGGCCGATACTCTTTTTAATCTACGTCAATGACCTTATTAATGCGGTTCAAAATTTAAAACCTACCATTTGCTGTCGTCTTTGTCAACCAGCATCCGTCATTAATTGCTACAGGAGTTTGTCCTTACCGGATGCACTTATTGCTTTTGCTGATGACAGAACTCTTGGCACAGCTGGTAGAACTAGGTCTGATCATCGTTCAAAAATAAATGCCCTTTTTGAAAGAGTTATCCAATGGTTTGATGTAAATTATCTTACCTTAAATGTCGAGAAGTAATTTTTCTCATTTTCTCCAGAGTTTCGAAGGCTTGCCCTGACTTAAATGAAATACATGTATCAAGAGGTTCTGTAAGTAGACCTAGGGATCGTTACGTTCGATTCCTAGGCATCTTGCTTGACGAAAATCTTTCCTTCAAGCATCATATTGACCTGATTAAAATGAAAGTCTCCAGGAGTCTTGGAATCCTTAGAAAGCTCAAATATATATTTCCAGGGTCGATTCTTAGAATCTTGTTCTACAGCCTAGTTCAGTCTTATGTTTCATATTGTTCTGTTATTTGGATGTCAACTTTTCCTTCGTCTCTGATGCCACTTTCAAAACTTTATTATGATAAAGCAAGGACTCTTATTAAGGAAACTAACCGATCTTCACTTAAACCCTTGCTTGATTTGAAATCTCTCTATTTTCTTGCTTGTTCTTCTTTCATATTTTTACAGTTGCACGGCCATCTTCCTGCTGCTCTATGTAATAATATATCTTTTGTTTCTGATCAATGGACTTATCATCTCCGCAATTCCTGCAATTTACAGATTCTTCATACTTCATCAGTCAGGTCTGACTTCAATCCTCTGACAACTTGCAAAAGGATTTGGAAGACGCTCCCTGTGTCTGCACGAAGCTGCCACTCGTTTGGTATGTTCAAAAATTATATTAGAGATTTTCTAGCTAGTAGTTAAGTTTTTTTTCGGTTTCCCTTGGAGTTGATGTCTCTGGATTGAGTTAGATATTTATTTGAGTTGGTGAATTCATGTGTTATCCCCTGCCTAGCTTGTCATTCTGGGGATTATTAAGGTAGGGCGACTGGATTTTTTTTTTTTTTTATATATATTTTTTTGTGTTGGTATTTTGTTTACATATTTTTTTATGTTGGTATTTTGTTTACATATTTTTTGGTGTTGGTATTTTTTTTCTCCCCTGTTCTTTCCTGGCCATGGAGCCTAATGGGGGAGATTTTGTTGATGTAATTTTTTGTTATGATTTTTATTGTTAAATAAAGAACTCACTCACTCACTCACTCACTATACAATGACGGATGATACAATGCATTGGACTGACAAATGAGCGCCCATAAGAGGAGGGGGGCAAGGGTGCACCAGCCCCCCCCCTGGCTTAATGACGGTGTCATATATTTGTATTAATTTAAAATACTTTCCACAGAGTAAGTTTTCAAAGAAAAGTAAAGAGCTCTATTAAGCCAAAAATGGGCAGAAATAAAGTCAAATAATCTTCCAAGAGTAAAACTACCACAAATCACTATCAACAATTAAATGAAACTCAAAACGAAAAGAAATTATAATAAATAGCCGAGTCAAATTCAAAACGAGCAAAAATTAACATAACTAGGGCTGACAATTCCCATGCCTTCTCAAGACCAGAACATAACTCAGGCTTTACTGAAAAAATCAAAAAATGACCGTGGATTGTGAATTTAATTTACATATACTGATCTTCAACTCCGCTATTTATTCTAATTTCTGTTCATTTTGAGTTGCATTTATTTATTGATAGTGATTTGTGGCAGTTTTACGCTTGGATATACGACTTGACTTCAATTCTGTCCATTTTTGGCTTAATGGAGCTCTTTATTTTTCTTTGAAAAGCTTGTTTTGTGGGAAAAAATTTTTTAGATGAATTTCTGTTCGTTTTTTATTGACAAAATCATTTTCATGAAAAAAAACGTTATATCATTTCGGTTTTTTTTCATAAGCATCCATAATTTGGTATATTAGTGGGGGTTTGGCATGCCCAATACCCCTAAACTCATAGTTTCTGGACCGTTCTACTATGCTGAACAAAATAGTTGTCTCCGAATCTTGACTAGATGTGTTTGGGAAATAAATCGGCTTGAGAGACGGGCTGATTTCCTTCCAATCTCTTTTTACTCTTAGAAAGGACCCTAGAACTTTTAATTTTGAAACGAATTAGCTTCTTTAAATGTTTTAATGATATTTCTAGCTATTATAGAGTGTTGCTGCCTATGACATTGCTCATATGCCTTTTTGAAAACCTGCATCTATATAGTGTTTCCTTTAATTGGAACGCCCCCTAAACACTTCCTAGAAGTTTCACCTTAATACTCTAAGCGTCATTAGTTACAGTAACTGTAGTTGTAGTACTAAAAGTATATACATAGTGCCTTCTGGCTAGTTCAAAATCCCCCATAACTTACTCTTAAAGATCTAACTTAATAATATAAATTGTTCTTGAGATATGCCTATTGCTTTGTCACCATTTTGAAAGTTCACATGCTCATAGTTTGTTTTTGATTTAGATCAACGTCTACCTAAATATTTCTTATATTTGATTACTGAAGACATTGCTATATTCTCTTTGCCACTATTGCCTACAAAATGGCTATCTCACAATTTCGATCGAATGTGTTTGGGGAAAAGAGGATATCAGGGAGAGGGGAGGGGCTATTTTCTCTCCATCACGCTTGATTCTTAAAATGGAACTAGAAGTATGCATTCCCAATCAAATGAGCCTCCTCTAAAGTTCACAAGACCCCCTCTTCATAAAAACCTTACATCCCCCCGGAGCATAACTTAAAAATCTTATCCCCACACTTTTGGGGGGGCTGTGTCAACCCCAAAGGCCGTGTTATGAGATCTTTGGACTATTTTTGAAAAAATGGCTATCTTAAAATTTCTATCGGATGCATTGGGGGAAAATATGATGTGGGGGGAGGGGGGTATAGCTGCCCTCCGATAAATTTAACTCTTAAAAATGCCTCTTCAACTTCTGATTTCCGATCCAATAAGCCCCCTCCGAAGTTTAAATTACCACCGTTTCTATTAAAAACCTTAAATACCCTCGGGCATACTTTACAACCTTTGCCCTGAGGACTGTGAGGGGGTTCTCATCCTCAAAGACATAATTTCTGGACTTTTAAACTACGTCAAACAAAACAACTATCTCGAAATTTTGACTGGAAGTGTTTGCCAAAATAATGGGTGCGGGAGGGGTGGTTCCCTTCAATCACTTTTGACTATTAAAGAAAGCACTAGCCCTTTCAATTACTAACCGACTGAGCCCTTTTCAAAGTTTCTACGACAACAAATGGCCATCTTAAAATTTCTATCAGATATGTTTCTAGAAAATACGACGTGTGTGGGGGGGGACTATTTGCCTTCCGATAACTTTGGCTCTTATAAAGAGCACTATAACTTCAGATTACCAATCCAATGATCCCTCTTTGAAGTTTATACGACCATCATTTCTATAAAAACCTTATATGCCCCCAGGGCGTAACTTAAAACTCTTGACCTAAGGCCTATATAGGGGGAGGGGGGGGGGGGTTTGTGTTATCTTCAAAGACATAATTTGTGGACCTTTTAACTACACTGAACAAAATGGCTATCTCAAAAATTGTGATTGAATGTGTTTGGGGAAATGATTGATGTATGGGGGGGGGATGGGGGCTGCATGACCTCCAATCACTTTTGACTGTTAAAAAGGCCACTAGAACTTTTGATTACCAATCAAATGAGCCCCCTAGGAGGTTTATACGACAGCCCTTTCTTTAAAAAAACATATATCCCCCCAGGGCATTACTTACAACCCTTGCTCTGAGGGTTGTGGGGTGGGGGTGTCATTCTCAAAGTCATAATTTCCGGACCTTAAAACTACACTGAACAAAATGGCTATCTCAAAATTTTGATTGGGTGTGTTTAGGAAAGTGATTCACGTTGGGGAGGGGGAGCTGGTTGCCCGCCATGAGCTCTTTTGAAGTTCCTATGACATTTCTTTCTATAAGAAGTGCCCTGGTCTAAAAAGAACAATATATTGTGCCCACATCGATCTTTACTTAGGCAGCGCTATAGCGCTGCCTATGATATTTTGTCTCGAGATTTGAATTATACAGCACTGGAAGTGCCGATTAGACTAGGTAAGCTCCCCCCCCCCTTAAAATTCAGTCTATGGGTGCCCATGGACTGACACAGAGTGTATTGGACTTGTATAATTTGGGCTATATATTTGCACATTACGGTTATAGTTGGGTAGGTTAGAGGCAATGTCCAAATGCTTTACTCTCACCCCCTCACCCTAATGTGCAAATATATAGGCTAAATTCTATTATTATATAAACTAATGGTTATATGAAGGGTATGTCATTAGAATTAACCTAACTTTACTTCTTGAGTGTCTACGGTAGCCTATTGTTCTGTTAGCTGGAAGCCACGCGATATATTGTATAGTGAAGATGCTAAACAAACTAGTCAAACAGGTACTTTCAACTGAGAAATCATATGCCGAGATTGCAAATAGTGGTTTCTCACTGCGTTTACAATATTTAAACTTTAGGTTTTGGGGGTTTAGGGGGAAAAAGTTACCGAGGTTAGGTTAGGTTACGTATTTAATATATGTTAAGCTTTACCACCCCCCCCCCCACCCTCCTAGTGTGCAAATATATAGCCTAAATTTGTTTCTAAATATTATATTTTCATCATATTTTGTTTTATTTAATTAGTACTAACCAAATTTCACTTCTCGCGTGGCATCCAGCTGCTAGAACAGTAACGTGTTTACTGGCCAAAACACAAGTACCTTTTCTAGAAGAAAGTTATTTGTGGAGGAGGGGGATATCCTGAAAGGGAGTAATACGCTGGGTAAATTTAACAGTAAATTCCCCCTCTCCCCCTATACTTACACCAAAAAAAACTTAAATGTCTGGGTGGTTCTTTTTCAAATCATCACATGAAACTTGTCTTTATTAGGTAATGTTCTATTAGCTGGGATCCACGCAAGATAGATGATAAAAGAAACTAGTCAAACAGGTTTCTTTCAACGGACAATTCCTGTGCTGAGGATTGCAAACAGTGATTTATCACTGCGTTTAATATATTTAAACTTTTGTTTTTTGGGGTTTAGGGGCAAAAAAAGGCATCTAGGTTAGGTTAGGTTACGTATTTACTATATGCTAAACTATTATATTTTTATCCTGTTTTATTTCATTAGCATTATCCAAACTTCACTTCTTGCGTGGGTCCAAGCAAATAGAACAGTACCCTTTTTTATATTTAACCCCGAAATTTCTTTATTCATCATCCCCCCCCCAAAAAAAAAAATTACGCGTATGTTCCTGGAGTATGAATTCTCAGAGCTTACATACGTCATGTTAGTGGTATATTATTCATTATAAAGAACCAAGACTTATCAAACAGTTCGTGGTAACGAACTGTAAGCAAGGGGCGACCCGGCTCAATAGTAACCAAAACTCCAAAATACAGAATTTTGATGCCAATATATATGTCAAAGAAATCATGTTTTTTATGCTGATTTCAAATATACAAGTTTCATCAAGTTTAGTCTTACCCATCAAAAGCTAAGCGCCTAAAGAAAATTTGCCTTATTTTCAAAAAAGGGGGAACACCCCCTAAAAGTCATAGAACTTTAATGGAAATCGCACCATCGGATTCAGCGTATTAGAGAACCCTATATTGAAGAAGTTTCAAGCTCCTATCTGCAAAAATGTGGAGTTTTATATTTTTTGCCAGAAGAAAGATCACGGATGCGTGTTTATTTGTTTGTTTTTTGTTGTTTGTTTGTTTGTTTGTTTTTTTTTTATTTTCCCAGGGGTGATCGTATCGATCAAGTAGTCCTAGAATATCGTAAGAGGGCTTACATGAACGGAAATTAAAAGTTCTAGTGCCCTTTTTAGTGACCAAAAAAATTGGAGGGCAACTTGGCCCCCTTCCACGCTCATTTTTTTCCCGAAGTCACCCAATTAAAATTTTGAGATAGCCATTTTGCTCAGCACAGTCAAAAATGAAAATCACACCATCAGATTCAGCGTATTAGAAAACCCTTGTATGGAAGTTTCAAGCTCCTATCTGCAAAAATGTGGAGTTTTATATTTTTTGCCAGAAGAAAGATCACGGATGCGTGTTTATTTGTTTGTTTTTTGTTTTGTTTTTTATTTTCCCAGGGGTGATCGTATCGATCCAGTAGTCCTAGAATATCGTGAGAGGGCTCATCTGATCGGAAATTATAAGTTCTAGTGCCGTTTTAAAGCAACCAAAAAAATTGGAGGGCAACTTGGCCCCCTCCCATGCTCATTTTTTCCCCAAATTCACCCAATCAAAATTTTAGGATAGCCATTTTGTTCAGCATAGTCGAAAATCTGATAAATACGTCTTTCAGGATGACTTAATCCCCACAGTTCCCGGGGGAAGGGTTGCAAATTATGAACTTTGCCCATTGTTTACTTATACTATTGGTAAATGGGTAGTATACAGACGTTTCAGGAGGTATTTTTATCTGGTGGGGGGGGGGGGGGGGGGGTCGGGGAGGATCTCTCCACGGAGGATATTTCCGTGGGGGAAGGGACAGTTTTATGAAGGGGGCGCCGCATTTCCCTGCATTATTTAAAAAACGATCAGAAATTAAATAAAAAAAAAGTTTTTTCAACTGAAAGTAAGGAGCAAGATTAAAACTTAAAATAAACAGAAACTTTTACGTATATGAAGGTGTTTGCCCCTTAGTCAATACCTCGCCCTTTACGCTAAAGTTTTTAATTAGTACTTTCAAAAGAGCTATCTATTCTAATTAACCGGCCTTTGTGATTCAGGTTTTTGTCATTCGAACAAAATTTGAACGTTAGCGTAAGGAGCGAGGTAATTACTAGGGGTAAACTCCCTAATATACGTAAAAAAAACATAAAAATATAGAAGTTCGTTGCGTAAGTTAATTCATAAGTTACGTCATAACAAAATTTCGATAAAGCCATTTAGCCAAAACAAAAAATAAATATGCAAATTTCATTCCAATTATTCATGTACGGTGAGCCAAAATCATATATATATATATATATATATATATATATATATATATATATATATATATCTATATATACATATATATATATATATATATCATATATAGTATATATATAGATATATATATATATATATATATATATATTATATATATATATATATATATATATATATATATATATAATATACATATATATATATATATATATATATATATATATATTATATATATATATATATATATATATATATATATATATATATATTTATTTATTTATTTATTTATTCCCTCAAAAACGAGGAGTATAAAAGATAATTAAATAACTCTTCAAAAATCCAAATAACCACACCATCAAACATAGCAACAATTTACAAGTTGCCCAAAAGAAAACATAATCAAAGCAACAAATAGTAATAATGAAATCATGCACTTTTTAAACTATAGAAAAAAAGGAAAAAGATTATGAACATAAAGTATATTTTCAGATTTACGGTAAAAATTATTTATTTTTACCTTGGCTATTTCCAACGGCTCTTTAATTTTAAATTTTGAAACTAATTCAGAATTACTAAAGGAAATTGGAAAACCAAGTAAAAACTTACAATATTTAAAATAACAAACGCGAATTGCTGAAAAATCACAAATTTTAAAATCTCGAAGAAAGAAGGGAAGGATAAAGAACATGCAGGAGGGCTACTGCATTAAAAAGAGAACCTAGAATTTCACGACGATAAACACCACGTAGCCGTATTATGGAACCAAACGCCTTTCTAATTTTTTCTGAATATGTAAAATTAGCATCGACTTAGATTCACGAGTGAAGCAGAATAAGGTAACCCAAGATAAAACAACAGCATCAGAAACCGGAAATGATATATTTCTATCGCAAATTAATTCAGCTCGGTCATTAACATTAACGGGAAAATATTGACATTTTTTAATACTAATAGAAAGGCCACGAACATTAAGCAGACTAGAAAGGGAATTAAAATTCTTAATTAGACTAGCTTTAGAACGGCTCAATAGGATAATATCATCAGCATATGCAAGAAAAGACACATCCCGTCCCCAAGAAATAAGGGTTGTAGATAAAGAACGAAGACACTCCGCCAGACATGCGTTAAAAATATAAGGAGATAAAACCCCACCCTGTCTCACGCCCCGACCCACGGAAATTGGATTAGAAAGAGAA
>JAPEVW010000346.1:30000-37500 GCA_027921565.1 Artemia sinica
CAGCTGCCGAATATATCATGGCTCTGCAAACTTTCAATAGGGAACCAACAGTTCCAAGAGAAACTCGTCCCCTTAAATGGTGGAAGTATCGTGCTATGGGGTCCCAAAAATTCAGTGTCTGTGCTCGCTACCAGTGTCCCTTCTGAAAACAGTGTTACCAAGGTGGTTAGATAATCACTGAACGGCGGAACCGACATGCTCATGTTTTTGAATTGCCAGCAGTTTTTTTTTCTCTTCCTGAGCCCGAATAATTCCAAATCGTAGTTTTATTATATTCATTTATGTAATCGAAGTTTATTATTATTGTTTGATTTTATATTATTTGGATTTTGAAAAAAAAGTCATACAAAATACCCTTTATTTACCATTTGCGTTACTGAACTTCGGCAAATCCATGAGATAGCAAAAAACTGATCCGAAATATCGATTTCGTTATATCAAATATCGAAAGTAAAAAAATCAATATATCGATTAATCAAATTATCGCCCAACATTAGTACTGGAATATCAAAAATGGATTAGTAATTGCTATTTACGTCAGACAAGACAGACCGGTTTTTAATATACCCGAGTATACGTCACACGGTGGCCAAATGTTTGATATAGTACGGAGATAAATAACGAGTTGTACAATCAACAAGGGTAAAAGCTGAAATTTCTTTAGGTAAGCACATATTTACGCTTTAGACAGTAATATAGAATCCAACGTTTAGCAAAAATGTGCCAGTAATGTGCAAAAATCCTCCATTATATAAGAAGGGAAGGAGGGGATTTAGGGACCAGGTGTGTAATTTTCCTATGGAGCTTGGGAGGGGGGGGTGAGGGGCAACTCCCCCTCTCAGACCTCAGTTTGCCCTCTCCCCCCAACATCTGTTCACCCCCTCCCCCCCCCCGAATCAGCTGAAATTTAGTTTCTCCCAAAATTTGTCAAAACTAAGATAAAACCTACATAATTCAAGCATCAACACAAACAGATCATTTTTTTAGTACATATTTACCTTTATTCAGTGAAGTCACTTAGGTGGGGGGCAGTTACCTCCTCCCTGCCTTCCAAATATTTTTTTAAAAAACTATAATTTCTTAAGTAGCTTTAAAAACTGTTGCTTGTTTTAAGAATTTAAAATTTTTCATTTTAAACGAGCTCCCTTGTTTTTAAAACTGTCAAGGCGGAAAATGGAAACACCCTTTACATCTGCAAATAGGACAGAAATGGAAATCATTGAAGAATTAAAAGGTAGATATAACAGTGAATACAACTTTGTGAATGAAAAAGAAATCATTGAAAAAGAAAATAAGACTTAGTGCTGTTTTATAGTGATACTCGTACTATAACTAGATAGGTCAAATCAGTTGTAGTTTGGCTATAGATTTTGGTAGAGGGATATTCACTCCAGGAATCCTTTAACTATTTTAATTTCCAGTAAACTCTGATTCTCTTATTTGTCATTCTTATACGTCTTATTCCATATGTTTTGGATTCACATGCTAACCAACAAATGTAGGACTGCCTACATGAACAATTCTATTCTTGACTTCTTGCTATTTTCACTTTTCTAACTATTTCTTTTAACCAGCTCCAAAAAAAAGAAATGACATAAATGTGCTAAGAATTATGACTGAAACTAGTTGTATTTCACACAACACCAGCGCTACTTGCTGGGACATTTCTCAGAATTTAGAAATTTTGTGTGCACGTATAAGCCCCGGTACCAACCCATTCTCTGTTTCTATTCTTATCAGTTTTATCATACAGCACTATGAGAACAAGGTTTGCTTGTGAAGGGAATATAGACACAAAAGCGATGTTCAGTGTGCCCCCCTCTGGAATGAATACCCCCCTAATCTTCTAATTTGCAAAAGAAAAGCTTTTGCATAACTTTTAAAGAATTCCTTTTCTTTTAAACAAAGGCACAAAGGAGAAGATAATTTCAAAACTCTAGAAATTAATTTTCCTTCAAATGGCGATCCAGGAAATTTTTAAGTAATTTAAGGTTTCTGCCACAATCATGCCATGAATCAGATTTTTCTTGGTATTCATGTCAAACAATGGATAAAATATAATTCTAACCTTAGCTTTTTCAAATATTTTGAAATTTGAAATATGGTCGCTATTAAATGTGGGGAATATGTCACTATATAATGTTCCACAATCTGTGGCAATTATTCTGACTTGTCGTGTATCTTTACTTGGACAGCGCTATTGCGCTGCCTGTGATTTTGTTTGGCTTTATGTGACCTGCTGATATCAATACTATTAATAATATAAATGGATGAACCTACAACCAAATCAATTTAATATGAAATCATAAATAATATCTCAGTAAATCACGTATATTAAAAGTTTAGTACAACAAATTAAATCTTAGAGAGTCAAAATCCATTCAAAATTACGAGCAAATGAATAGCGCGATTCTCTGGGCTATTAAAATAGAGTTTGGTAAAAAATTAATGAGATTGAGCATCCTTTGGTGAGCGTGGGGGTTGAGGGAAGTGGAGGGGATATGTGCTGCAGCATTATCGTGAACCGAGATGAAAAAAGCCAAGTGTATACGACATTTACCTTTGCCCACCCAAAAACTTGTTTTACGTTATACTACTGTCGTCTGCAGCTACTCATTGCTGACAATTTTAGTAAAAACCAAGCACCAGCACTTATATTTATGACTGTTTAATGTGTATTATTATTTATGATGTATTGTGTAAGGTTTTAAATTCACCAAGTAATGTGTTTGTTAAATAGTTACTTTTCTCACTACTGCTTAAATAGCATCATTGGAGGTAGGGATCAAAGGGACCACTTATGTAAAGGGATCAAATAATTGATCCCTTTACCAGGACTCCTTGCGGTTTAAAATTTACTGTATTTTACATCATTTTGCATGCAATTTAATTGCTCTTTGTGTTTGATAGTTTTTTCCTAAAAGTGTATAAAAATAAACTTATCCCTGCGAAAAAAATTCCTGAAATATATTCCCGGTCACCCAACCACCACTGATATTTGGCGTTTGCCCCCCCCCCCCCCCTGGAAAATGTTCTGCCATCTCCCTTGCTATAGATACAGGTAGACAGACCAAGCCCATGGTAAGTAAGTTACTCGTACTTCTTAGACCTAACTTGTTTCTCTGTAAAATAAAAATATATGCTATACGATATCCTACATTATATATCCTATCTATATCTCTGAATATAAGTAGACATTCATTTTTTTTCTTCATTTGTTTGTTTGCTTTGTTTTTGCTTTAGTAACTCAATTTTACATATGTGGGGATTTTTTTTTTTTTGGGGGGGGGGGTTAACTGAAGGAAAGTTGTTCCCCAGGGAATTTTTTTGAGGTGCTTGTGTATTATTCAGTACACACTTGAGAATTACGCTCAGGATATATCTCAGAAAACCGGTTTCTTATCTACAAAGACAAGTGACGGATGATAGAATGTATTGGACTGACACATGGGTGCCCATAAGGGAGGGGGGGCAAGGGGCGCTAGCCCCCTCCCCCCTGGCTGAATGACGGTATTATATATTTGTATTAATTTAAAAAACTTTCCACAGAATAAGTTTCAAAGAAAAGTAAGAGCTCTATTAAGCCAAAAATGGGCAGAAATAGAGTCGAATAATCTTCCAAGAGTAAAACTACCACACATCACTATCAACAATTAAATTAAACTTAAAACGAACAGAAATTATAGTAAATTGCCGAGTCAAACTCAAAACGAGCAAAATTAACATTACTAGGGCTGACAACCCCCATGCCTTCTCAAGACCAGAACATAACTTAGGGTTTACTCCAAAAATAAAGAAATGGCCGTGGGTTGTCAGTTTAATTTACCTGTACTGATATTTAACTCCGCTTATTATTCTAATTTCTGCTCATTTTGAGTTTCATTTATTTATTGATAGTGATTTGTGGTAGTGTTACTCTTGGATCATTACTTTACTTCATTTTTGTCCATTTTTGGCTAAATGGAGCTATTTATTTTTCTTTGAAAAGCTTGTTTTTGTGGAAAAAGTTATTTTAGATGAATTTCTGTTCGTTTTATTGACAAAGTCATTTTCAAGAAAAAAAACATTTTATATCGTTTCGTTTTTTTCTTCTATAAGCATCCATAGTTTGGCATATTTGTGGGGGTTTGACATGCCCAATTTCCCTAAAGACATAGTTTTTGGACCGTTCCACTATGCTGAACAAAATAGTTGTCTCAAAATTTTGACTAGATGTGTTTGGGAAATAAATTTGCTTGAGAGACTGATTGCCCTCCAATCTCTGTTTACTCTTAGAAGGACCCTAGAACTTTTAATTTTGAATCGAATTAGCTTCCTTAAATGTTTCGATGATATTTCTAGCTATTATAGAGTGATGCTGCCTATGATATTGCTTTTATGCCTTTTTGAAAACCTGCATGTATACAATTTTTTCATTTAATTGGAAGTTTCGCCTTAATACTTCCTAGAAGTTTCACCTTAATACAATAAGCGTCATTAGTTACAGTAACTGAAGTTGTAGTACTAAATGTATACAAATATTGCCTTCTGGCTAGTTCAAAATCCCCCACAACTTGCTCTTAAAGATCTAACTTAAAAATATAAATCGTTCTTGAGATATTGCTTTGTCACCTTTTTAAAGTTCACATGCTCATAGTTTTTTTTTTGATTTAGTGCAACGTCCGCCTAAATATTTCTTATATTTGATTACTGAAGACATTGTTATATTCTCTTTGGACTATTGGCTACAAAATAAATGTCTCTCAATTTCGATCGAATGTGTTTGGGTAAAAGAGGATATCACGGAGAGGGGGGGGGGCTATTTTCTCTCCATCACGTCTGACTCTTAAATGTGAACTAGAAGTATGCATTTCCAATTAAATGAGCCTCCTCTAAAGTTCACAAGACCCCCTCTTCATAAAAACCTTACATCCCACCGGAGCATAACTTAAAACCCTCATCCCCATACTTTGGGGGGTTGTGTCAACCCCAAAGGCTGTGTTATGAGATCTTTGGACTATTTTTGAAAAAAAATAGTTGGGGGAAATGATGGGCGTGGGAGGGGTGGTTGCCCTTCAATCACTTTTGACTATTAAAGATGGCACTAGCCCTTTCAATTACCAACCGACTAAGCCCTTTTCGAAGTTTCTACGACAACAAATGGCCATCTTAAAATTTCTATCAGATGCGTTTCTAAAAAACACGACATGTGTGTGTGGGGGGGGGGGCTATTTGCCTTCTCATCACTTTGACTCTTAAAAAGAGCACTATAACTTCTGATTACCAATCCAATGAGCCCTCTTTGAAGTTTGTACGACCCCCATTTCTATAAAAACGTTATATGCCCCCAGGGCGTAACTTACAACCCTTGACCTGAGGGCTATATGGAGGGGGGGGGGTATCTTCAAAGACATAATTTCAAGACCTTTCAACTACACTGAACAAAATGGCTATCTTAAAAATTATGATTGAATGTGTTTGGGGAAATGATAGGTGTATGGGGGGGGGGGGTACGGGGGGCTGCATGACCTCCAATCACTATTGACTGTTAAAAAGGCCAGTAGAACTTCTGATTACCAATCAAATGAGCTCCCTGTGAGGTTTATACGACCACCCTTTCTTTAAAAAACCTTATATCCCCACAGGGCATAACTTACAACCCTTGCTCTGAGGGTTGTGGGGGGGGGGTTGTCACTCTCAAAGTCATAATCTCCAGACCTTAAAACTACACTGAACAAAATGGCTATCTCAAAATTTTGATTGGATGTGTTTGGGGAAGTGATTGACGTTGGGGAGGAGGAGCTGGTTGCCCTCAATGAGCTCATTTGAAGTTCCTATGACATTTCTTTCTTTAAGAAGTGCCCTGGTCTAAAAAGAATAATATATTGTGCCCACATCGATCTTTACTTAGGCAGCGCTATAGCGCTGCCTATGATATTTTGTCTCGAGATTTCACTTATACAGCACTGGAAGTGTCGATTAGACCAGGTAAGCTCCCTCCTCCCTAATATTCAGTCTATGGGTGCCTATGGACAGACACAGAGTGTATTGGACTTGTATAATTTGGGCTATATATTTGCACATTACGGGTAGTGTTGGGTAGGCTAGAGGCGATGTCAAAATGCTTTACTCTCACGCCCTCACCCTAATGTGCAAATATATAGGCTAAATTCTATTATTATATAAACTAAACATGGGCGCCCATAAGGGGGGGGGGGCAGGGGGGCCCACCCCTGGCTGAATGATGTTGCCTTATTTTTATATTTTTGTTCTGAGATTTCTGTTATATAGCATTAAAAGTGCCAATTAGACGAGGTTTGCCCCCCCCCTGGAATTCAGCTTATGGGCGTCCATGAAACTAAAGGTTATATGAAGGGTATTTCATTAGAATTAACCTAACTTTACTTCTTGAGGGTTTACGGTATTGTTCTGTTAGCTGGAAGCCATGCGAAGATGCTAATTAAGATAGTCAAACAGGTTCTATCAACTGAGAAAGCATATGCCGAGATTTCAAATAGTGGTTTCTCACTGCGTTTACAATATTTAAACTTAAGGATTTTGTGGTGTAGGGGGAAGAAGTTACCTAGGTTAGGTTATGTATTTAAAATATGATAGGCCTTACCCCCACCCCCCCTGATTTGAAAATATATAGCCGAAATTCGTTTCTTAACTATTATATTTTTATCCTGTTTTATTTTATTAGCATTAACCAAACTTCACTTCTTGCGTGGTCCCATCAAATAGAACAGTACCCTTTTTTATATTGAACCCTGAAATTTCTTTATTCATCATCCCCCCCCCAAAAAAAAAATTTCGGGTATGTTCCTTGAGTATGAATTCTCAGAGTTTTCATACGTCATGTTAGTGATATATTATTCATTATACAGAACCAAGACTTCCTTAATTAGGACCGACATTCCAGATAAAAATTCCCTGTAAATAAATTGGGCACTGTTCTAAAGTATTGGAAACACACGAGAATGCGACTCGAGAAAAGCAGTGACCAGATATCTATTACCCGGCAATTATCTATCTGACGCTCAACAAGGGTTTCTCACTCCAGGAACTATATTTAAACTTTAGATTTTTGGGGTTTAGGGGGAAAAAGGTACCTAGGTTAGGTTAAGTTCCGTATTTAGTAAATGCTCTGCTTTACCCCCCCCCCTCCTAACGCGTAAATATACAGCCCAAATTTGTTGATAAACTGTTATATTTTCATCCTATTTTGTTTTATTTCATTAGCATTAACCAAACTTCACTTCTCGTGTGTTTCCCATATTTTAGTACCATGTACACAATGTACCCGTATTTTAGTCCCATATTTTAGTACCATGGTACAACAGAACCATAGACGCACGTAGCCTCTTCTCTAGGGGGGGGGGGGCAGCCGATTCTGTGATGAAGGGTGGGGGGCTGAAGTTATATTGGCAGTTCACAAAACCTTACATTGCCAGCAAGTTCTATCATACCTATGAAATATTTATTAATAAGTAATAACCAAAAATCATAAATCCTCAATAA
>JAPEVW010000346.1:42500-54459 GCA_027921565.1 Artemia sinica
AATGAAAAGGTAGATATACAGTGAATACAATTTTGTGAATGAAAAAGAAATCATTGAAAAGAAAATAAGACTTAGTGCTTTTCATAGTGATACTCGTGCTACAACTAGATAGGTCAAATCAGTTGTAGTTTGGTCATGGAATTTGGTAGAGGGATATTCACTCCAGGAATCCTTTAATTATTTTAATTTTTATTTCCAGTATTCAATTGAAACTCTGATTCTCTTATTTGTCATTAAAATGCCTAATAAGCGCTGATAACGTCCTATTCTATATGTTTTGGATTCACATGCTAACCAACAAATGTAGGACTGCCTACATGAATAATACTATTCTGACTTCTTGCTATTTTCACTTTTCTAAATATTTCTTTTAACCAGCTCCAAAAAAAGAAATGACATAAATGTGCTAAGAATTATGACTGAAATTAGTTGTATTTCACACAACACCAGCGCTACTTGTGGGACATTTCTCAGAATTTAGAAATTTTGTGTGCACGTATAAGCGGTGCCAACCCATTCTCTGTTTCTATTCTTATCAGTTTTATCATACAGCACTATGAGAACAAGGTTTGCTTGTGAAGGGAATTATAGACACAAAAACGATGTTCAGTGTGCCCCCCCCCCTCTGGAAATGAATACCCCCCTAATCTTCTAATTTGCAAAAGAAAAGCTTTTGCATAACTTTTAAAGAATTCCTTTTTTTTAAACAAAGGCACAAAGGGGAAGATAATTTCCAAACTCTATAAATTAATTTTCCCTTCAAATGGCATCCCAGGAAATTTTAAGTTAATTTAAGGTTTCTGCCACAATCATGCCATGAATCAGATTTTTTGGTATTCATTGTCAAACAATGCCCAATGGATAAAATAATAATTCTAACCTTAGCTTTTTCAAATATTTTGAAATTTGAAATATGGTCGCTATTTAAATGTGGGGAATATGTCACTATATAATGTTACACAATCTGGGGTAATACTTTGACTTATCGTGTATCTTTACTTGGACAGCGCTATTGCGCTGCCTGTGATTTTTGTTTGGCTTTATGTGACCAGCTGATATCAACACTATTTATTAACATAAATTGGTGAACCTACAACCAAATAAATTTAACATGAAATCATAAATAATATCTCAGTAAAACACACATATTAAAAGTTTAGTACAACAAATTAAATCTTAGAGACTCAAAATCCATTCAAAATTACGAGCAAATGAATAGCGCGATACTCAGGGCTATTAAAATAGAGTTTGGTAAAAAATTAATGCGATTGAGCATGCAGTGGTGAGCGTGGGTGTTGACGGAAGTGAAAGGGATATTTACTGCAGCATTATTCGTGAATCTAGCTGAAAAAAGCCAAGTGTATACGACATTTACCTTTGCCAACCCATAAACTTGTTCACGCTATACTACTGTCGTCTGCAGCAGCTCATTGCTGACAATTTTAGTAAAAACCAAGCACCAGCACTTATATTTATGACTGTATAATGTGTGTTTATTATTTAGGATGTATTGTGTAAGGTTGTTAAATTCAAAAAGTAACGTGTTTGTTAAATAGTTACTTTTCTTCAATACTGCTTCAATAGCATCTACTTCAATAGCACCCCTTCTTGCCCTTCCAATAAAAATTCAGTAGCTACGCTCTTACCTTTAGAGTACTATAAAGTACCTTAATAGTATTTTTATAGTACTAAATAGTACCTTTATGGTACTAAAAGGCTTTTTTTATTTTTTACTGCCATTTTTAATTGATTTTGGAGACTCTTTGGGAGTCTCCCCAAAAATTCTTCAATCTGTAGATCTATTCTAGAAAGTTTAATTTTCCTAACCATTTTCCAAGATAGTGGAAAGTAGTTATATATAAACAGAGTAGTTATTTATAAACAAAATATTTTTAGCAGAAAGTTTATCATCTATTGCTATAATTTAACAAAACTTTATTATGTGAACTTTCTTATGTAGTAATAAATTAAGATGTGTAGCTTCAAGCTCACTGCAAATAAATTTTCAGCATTGCCATAAAACTGACATTGCTTTCAATATTTAGGCTCAATGATGGGGTCATTCAATATTGCCCCACTTATATCGAAACCTCCCGTGCAAATCTTCAGTTTTATCAAATGCAATTGTTTTTCATTTCCCAAAATGACATTTTAATTGCTGTCGTGATGTTGCGACTTACACGCCAATATTTCGTAGTATATAGCATGAAGACATTTTAAATATTCAGGTCTGTTATCTCCTTAAAGAAATCGTTCAGCTGGCCTGTCTGTAGACACAACTTTTGGGACATAAACAATACTTTTACTTGAAGGATTTCTAGGCATTGTTTGGGACGGGACTTTTTTTTCAATTTTTTTTTTCAACCCCGGGAGTTCCCAGGGATGATTGACTACGATTGGATAATCTGCTCAATTGAACGTTAAAATATAAAAATTGAAATCACTGGTTATTCTAATGCTATTGTTTTAATTTGATGTTAAGCTATAATTTTTATTTTTGGTCTGAGTAAGGTATATGTAAATTTGCTCAATAGATTCGTTGTGTAGCCCCATCTGTCGTTTGGACATAGGTGAGATAGAACAAGAAGAAGAGTAAAATTGTGGGAAGAGAGGAAAAGATTCACGAGACGCGAGGCATGAAGACAGTTTTGGAATTCAATATTATGTGATTTTGATCTGTATAACTTGGTCATCTCTTTTTCAAGCAAAGTAGGGCTATATAAATAAGACTACAAATGCTGGTAGGTTTAAATTCTACTTGGTAAAATTCTACTTTTGGCTATCTTGGAAAGGGGTTAGGTTAGGAAAATGTAACTTTCAGGGATTGGTCCACACACTAAAGTAGGCTATGTCCCGGGAAAGTATTTGAAGTACCTATCTCCGCTCCTTCTCCCTCTAGAGGGTCCTGAATTTTGCCTACATAACAGGTCTATGCCTAATGAAATTTTGACAAAAAAAACATTGTAGGCTACCTTAATTTTCTGTTATTGGTTTCTCTTTTTTGCTTTAGTTTTGAAAATGCAATTCCTGTTATTTGAGTAGAATTTTAGGTAAAGTTCTACCAAATCATTATTGAGTTAGGACTAAAGTGAATACACCATTTGATGCCTTTTTTATGCTGATTAGAAATATAGCTAATAGGCCTAATCATTTCTATTGGAAATGAATTTCAGCCCCCCCCTATATATGCCAATTCAGGGTTAGGTTAGTTTAGGTATATATAGGGGGGGGGGGGCTGAAACTCATTTCCAATAGAAATGATTATTATATTTGTAATCAGCATAAGAAAAGGCATCGAATGGTGTATTCACTTTATTCCTAACTCAATAATATGATTTGGTAGAACTTTACCGAATTTTAACCCATAGGCCTATCAATGTTTTTTTCAAAATTTAGGAAATGTATTTGCATATCTTTGAAACCTTATAAATTGGGACTGAGCAAAGTTGTGAAGCTGGAAAAAATTTTGCTGTACTTCATTTAAGCAGAAAATCTATTTTGCAAGGTTTCACTTTTATAATATACGGATTTTTAAAGGTCATCAAAGGTCAGGACCCTCTAGAGGGGGAAGGAGTGCAGGTAGGTATTTCAAATACCTTCCCATGACATAGGCCTACTTTTGCTTGAAGAGCCATCCTGAAAGTTTCATTTTCCTAACCTAATCCCTTTCCAAGATGATTAAAAGTAGCTAAAGTAGAAGTAAAATTCTAGGCTAGTTTAGCTACTTTTTGCTATCTTGGAAAGGGGTTAGGTTAGGAAAATGAAACTTTCAGTAATGAATCTAGGTCCCAAAACATACTCTGGGAAGGTATTGCCAAACTTTGATCATAACCCTCTTCTGATTTCTAATTTTAAAAAAATTACCTACTTGATTGAAATTTGAACTAGGCTCCTTAGAATTTTAACAAAACAACAGTTACCTTAATTTTCCGTTATGCTATCAATTTCTTTTTTTTAGATTTAGTTCTGAAAATGCAATTCCTGTTATTTGAGTTGAATTTTAAGCCATATCTATGCTTTTTTTTAATTGAAGAATTGCAACCTATTTGCCCATCTTTGAAACCTCATAAATTAGAATTGAGAAAAGTTGTGAAGCTGAAAACAGTCCATGTACTTCATTTGGTACTTGTTGGTTATAGCATCAACCTCAACTATGTTTAGACACTATTCTCTTTCAATGCAGATAGCAAACTAAAAGGATTTCATACATGGTAAAAAAAAACAAAACAAAAAACAATTCCACTTAGGGTCTACTTAAATGAAGAATTTGAGGTTAGCACTATAACAGACAAGCACCCTTCACTTAAGCAGAAGATATGTTTTGCAAGGTTTCACCTTCATAACAAACGATTTTAAAGGTTATCAAAGGTCACTGCCCTCTTAAGGAAGTGGAGGTAGGTACTTCAAAATACCCTCCTTGGACATACTTTAGTCTGTAGACCCATCTCTGAAAGTTTCATTTTCACAACAATCTCTTTCCTAGATAGCAAAAAGTAGCTAAACTAGAATTTTACCAAGATATTCTGAGAATAATTGGTAGGCAAAGTAACTGATTAAGGGTAACAATTTTTTTTTGTGGTGAATTGATAGGTAAATTATAAGGGAAAATTGTAGACAAGCTATGTTTTGTTATCTTAGAAAGTAGTTAGGCTATGTTAGGAAAACAGAACTTTCAGGGATGAATCTGCAGACTAAAATGTGTCCCAGGAAAGTGTTTTGAAGTACTTATCTACACTCCTTCTCCCTCTAGAGGTCACTGACCTTTGATGACCATTAAATTTTTTTCTTTGTTGAGCAAACTTACAATATCGCTTAAACAGAGAAGAAGAAACTGTTTTCAGCTTCAGACTTCTGCTCAATCCCAATTTATGAGGTTTGAAATTTCTTCAAATACTATTTATAAATTTAGAAAAAACCCATTGATATGGCATTAAAATCAGTTAATATACTAAAATAACAGATTCCAGTAATAGTCTAGATAGCTACCTCCACATAAGGAAACATTTTAAGAAAACGAATCTTACTTCATAATATACAGAATAATCATAGTTAACTCATTTTGCGTGCAGCTAATCTTTATCTTCACCTCTTCAGTGTTTTATACTTTTTCAACCAAATTTCTGAAAAATGGATATGATGAGTATTTATTCTGTTTTCAAACTTGTGCTGAAACAAATGGGATCTACAAAATTTGTTTACAGATGCCACTATATGCAACCGCAGTAGCATCAACACAAACACCATAAATACCATCTAGATTATATCAGAATGGATGGATCTACAGATTCAAATATGTCACAGGAAAGTATTTTGAAGTACCTACCTCTATTCCTTCTCCCTCTAGAGGGCACTGACCTTTGATGACCATTAAAGTATTTTTTTTCTGTGTTGAAGCATAACCTTACAAAAACCCTAGCAAAACCTTTAGGGAAACAGGAATGTTTCCCTAAAGGCACTGAGGATCCTGTAAGTAAATGAAGAACAAAAAAACTGTTTTCAGCTTTAGACTTTTGCTCAATCCCAATTTATGAGGTTTAAAGTTTTGGCAAATAAAATTCCTAAATTTAGAAAAAAGACATTGAAATGGCATTAAAATCAGTAAATAAACTAAAATAACAGGGAGTCCAGTAATAGCTTAGATAGCTACCCCCACATAAGGAAAATAGTTCTTATGAAAATAGTTCTTAATCTATTTTAAGAAAATAGTTCTTATTTCATAATATGGAGAATAATCATAGTTAACTCCTTTTGCATGTAGCTAACCTTTATCTTCACCTCTTTCAGTGTTTTACACTTTCTACCAAATTTCTGAAAAAAAGAGTATTTAATGAGTATTTATTCAGTTTTCAAAATTGTGCTGAAACAAATGGGATCTACAAAATTTGTTTACAGATGCCAATATATACAAACTGCAGTGGCATCAACACAAACACCATTGCCACCATCTAGATTATATCTTAAGTTTGTGTTACTTTAAAAATTACCTTAAATTGCATGTCCAGCAAGATAAGGTGGTGATGAGCCTCCTGTGGGACATCTTGCTGGTGGTGTGACATGACTAAGGTTTGGCAACCCAGGTTAGCCTACATCTGCATTGGCCTAGTCTTGATCAATTCCTTGCTTGAACACATCTATGGTTTGGGATGGGATGGTAGCTTCAGCAAGGCTGTTCCAGTAAGGGACAGCAAGTACAGAGAAGAATGTCCTGCACTCATGTCAGTGACAATGGGGGACTTGCAGCTTCTTAGTGTGAACTCTTGTTGTGCTTGCAAGGGATGAGGAGAAAACTTGCCGAGGTTGTTTTCTAGCAGTTTGCAAGTAGCAACTGCATCTCCTCTCTTTTGTCAATAGACTAGGGTGGGTAGTTTGAGGGGTACAAGGTATTCCTCATATGGCATGTCTTGCAAAGCTGGTATGAGGTTTGTTGCTTGCCTTTGAACAGTCTCAAGTGCTTTAATGTCCATTTTATAATGAGGAGATGCTAGGGTCATTCCAAATCTCAGGTGTAGACATACAATAGCTTTGTACAGCTTCTTGACCACACATGGCATCCTGGTGGTAAACATTTGTTTTACAAGCCCTAGGGCTCATGGTGTGGCTGTGGAACTTGAGTTTGTTATCAACAATAAGCCCTAGGTCCTTCTCCTCACTTACAGCTTCAAGTAGGTTATCTCCAATATGGTAGGGTTGTCTAGGATTTTTGTGTCCAAGATTCAGGACTTTGCATCTTGACACGTTGAACTGCAAACCCCACTCAGATGACCATCTAGATAGTTGATCTAAGTCTTCCTGCAATTTTGAGAGATTGGGGCTAATTTGGGCCTGTCCTTAGAGCTTGCAATTGTCAGTATATAGTGTCAGTGGATTGTTCAGGTTAGTTGTACAGTCATTAATATATATCCTGAACAATGTGGGCCCCAAGATTTTGCCCCATGGGACTCCACTAATGACAGGAATTTCATCTGAATAAACAGTTTTACTGGTGGCATCACAAACTACTACCCTCTGAGATCTTCCAGTAAGGAAGGTTTCAATCCAGGCAACAATATCTTCATGTACCCTGTATGATTCCATTTTCAGGAGAAGAAGTTGATGCTGTACTTTATCAAAGGCTTTTGATTGATCAAGCAATATGACATCCACCAGAAGGCCATCATCCAAGAGTCTTGTCACAAAGTCATATGTTTCAATGAGGTTTGTGTTAATTGAGCAAACTTTATGGAAACCATGCTGATTTTTTGAAAGTGATTGATTTCTTTCAAGGGGAGAGACCAGTACATCATTCATGATGCTTTCAAGGACCTTGCATACAAAAGAAGTGAGACTTCTAGGAGCAATAATTACTGGCTTGGTCCTTTCTCCCTTTCTTGAAGATAGGCTTGATGTTGGCCTGCTTCCAGTCACTTGGGAGCACTTTGAAAGTGAGTGACATTCCAAGAATCACTGCAAGTGGCTCAGCAATTTGTTGTTAAAAGAAAAACAGGGTGAAATTAAAGTTACATCAAGCAGTCAATAAACTGAATCATGCTGTTGGTGAAAAATTTATGTAGTATGTGTGACAATAAAGTTATGTCTTTTTGAGTTCTACATCCAACCAAAGAGGACATATAGCAATTTTTTATTGACCAAATGATCTGTCCAATAAGGTTTTTTGCCCAGATTGCAAAAATAAATGCTATTTTGATAAAGCAAAATATTTGTTTTGCTGTCCAAAAAGAAAAACTGAGCATTAAAATTTTAGATAATTTTGGAGACCACACTGCCAATAAATAAAATGACAATAAATAAAAGTTCAAATAGGGATAAAATCCTTTTAATAGACCGTGTTTCTCAAGCAGTGATAGAAATTCACCAAAAATACCAGATATTTTGGTCACATGTGCAGTGACCATCATCAGTAGCAAAACTATGGATGATGGTCACTGCATATGTGACCAAAATATATGGTATTGTTTGTGAATTTCTATTACTGTTTGTGAAACACTGTCTATTAAATGGATTTTACTCCTATTTGAACTTTTATTTATTAAAATTTTAGAGTTGTCTAGAAAAGATACAATTACCAACAATCTCTTTGTGTAGAGACTTAACTTCCTTTAATACAGATAACAGAGATGATGTGGATTTTTTTGTGATGTGGGTAGAGGATTCAGAATACAAGAATTTATGATACATGAAACTGGGATCACTAAACACACTGCCCCTGATTGGCAAAGTTTTGTCATAAATTTTGTTTAGGCTTTGTAGGGTGGTACAGTGAAAAAGTGGGTTGCCCAGGGATGAGTGTATATATTGACAGAGCCAAAATTGGAAAAAAATATAACAGAGGACATTTCATTGAAGGGCAGTGGGTGTTAGGAGACATAGAGAGGATCTCAGGAAAATTCTTTATTATTCCTTTTCCAGATTGGTCAGCAGAAGCACTGCTTGAGATTATATGCAAATGGATTCTTCCCACCACAACAATAATCTTGGATTGCTGGAGAGTGTATAATAAATTGAACAATCAATGATTTCAGCACCTGACAGTGAATCATAGTGAACAATTTTGTGGATCCTGTGACTGGTGCTCACACAGAAAACATTGAAAGTATATGATATTCAATGCATGAAACAATCCCCAAGAGTAGGAGATCAGGAGAGCACATGCCAGGCTATCTAGCCAAGTTTTACTGGAAGACTGTATTCCCAAACTAAGGTGCAAGATTACACCATTTATTGCTTTAGGTGGCTGAGTTGTACAAACCTGACATTCATCAGTCAGCTGAATTTTCACTTGACACCAGCCAAGGGTCAAATTAAATTCTATCTTACTATTTTATTATTACAAATAATCTTTAAATTAATTCCCTTTAATCAAAATTCAGCTTTATCATCTTGATTCATCATATTTGATAAAAAATTATTCATATTTATTTGTATGATTTCATTTGACTGAGAAACTGCTATGTCATTGTAGTATAAAAAAGGTAATTTTTATATACATTTCTGTAATAGTTATTCTTAATTGTGTGTTGAAACCACTGCAATTACTTTAGCAACCTTGATTAGCAAATATGTAGATGGGGTTTTATTTTGTTTGACACCACTTGTGATTTCTAAAGTGGTGTCTAAACAAATTGTGTAGATGGCACTTGTTTCAGCACATGTTTGAAAACTAAAAAAATGCTTATTTAATCCATGGCTTTGTTCCAGAAATTTGGCAGGAAAAGTGTAAAACACTGAAAGAAGGCAAGATAAAGGTTAGCTTCATGCAAAATATGTTAACTATGATTATTCTGCATATTATGATGTAAGAATTGTTTTCTTAACATGTTTCCTTATGTTGGGGTAGCTATCTATGCAATTACCATAATTGTATTTTCAAAACTAAAACCTGAGTAAAATGAAACTGAAAAATTAGGTATAATGTTGTTTTGTCAAAATTTCAATAGGTAATAGACCTGTCAAGTAGACAAATTTACAAAACTTATAAATCAAAAGATGGCTGACATAATAGCTTGGCAATACCTCCCCAGAGCATCTTTTTGCCCTGTTTGAATGCTTCAATGCTTAAAGTTTCACTTTCCTAACCTAATCCCTTTTCTAGATAGCAAAAAGTAGCTTGTCTAGAATTTTACCATTTATTAACTTGTCAGGACAACATTTTGAAAGGAGGTTTCATCTTTTTGTGCTAAACATAGGTAGCTTTTTCCTGTAGCCTTCCAGTTTTTTAATAGGCTTTTATTTGAGATTAATTTAAAAAAAACAAAGTTTTTCCAAGGGAAGTAAAGAGCAAAGTTGAAACTTAAAACTTACAAAAATTATTACTTCACAGCCTATTTAATATATACTAATATAACTTTTATAAATAAACCAACTAATTATATTTCCCTATGCTTTTATGATTATAGAAAACTAGCACTTTACTGAAAACACAAAAGTCAAGTATAAAAACAGGATTATTGATTTAAGAGTCAAAAGTGAGTATGTAGCCTGACAACACTACAAAAATCTATAAAGCTTTTCATAGTCTTACACCAGTTGTGACATTAGTAATTTTCAGTAAACAATTAAAATTATCTTAAAAAAATAAGCATAAAACTAAATATTTTTTAATAACTGCAAAGTAATTGAACAGCATACAGAAATATTGGATTGATTTATCAAGCAGCATTTGTTCTCACCAGCTGTAATACCAATAGTGGGTAATATACAGTCTTAAATTGTAAGAAATATGCTTTAGTATCACTTGAAATGAATATCAAATAAGACATAATATGAACTTTGGAAATCCAATTATTTCTCTCTATACACAAGTGAATTTCAAGCTATGATACAAATTCTAAAGCTAGTCTATAGTCCTAATACTATCAAGATAACCTTACCTTTGAACTTGTGTACAAACTAATCATGACCTGTCCTTTTAAGAACCAAAACAAGAGCCAGTCATTGAACTGAGCCATTGTGCAGAAGTGATACCAAATTAAATGTAAAAAAGTAAAGACAATCCTAAAATGGATTGTTGCTTTATCTTAAAAGGGATTGATCCTAAGAGGGATTGATAATATTTTGATTCTATAAAGTGTCCTTAATTGGTTTGCTTTTACTGTACCAAAACTCCTATATTATTTTGTGTTTTCAGTAAAGCACTAGTTTTCTATAATCATAAAAGCATAGGGAAACATAATTAGTTGGTTTATTTATACTAGTCATATTAATATATATGTTGAATTGGCTGTAAAGTAATAATTTTTGTCCGTTTTAAGTTTCAACTTTGCTCTTTACTTCCCTTGGAAAAACTTTGTTTTTTTAAATTAATCTCTGTTTGTTTTTGATTAAAATTTAATGCAGAAACAATGCTGCCATGATCTTTTTTATTTATACAGAATAATGTATGCTCGTTTTAAGTTTTAATGCTATTTCTTAGTTTTAGTTGAAAATATTCACAAACATGACCCATGATTCATGTGAACATACCACTCAATGCCTATTTTTTAGGTTTCTTCCAAATATAATAATTGTTTTTGGAGCGAATTCAATTTTAAACACTTATGAAGAGAAGCTGTAACCACTTTGCATCCTATCTACCATCCAACCTTTTTTTATTGTTTTTTTTTTATATAAATAGTTTTTCCATTTTTCTTTCCCTACTCAGCTTATATAAAACTTGCATTTTCCCCTTAAATCAAAGACCAGTATATTTCCGCTATTCTCCAAAACAGTTGATGAATAGCAGAAAACACTCCCTAGAGTATATGGAGAAAGTAAATCACATTTAGACGTTTAGCAATTAGCACTGAAAATACTTCCTAGAATATAATATTTTTTATGCCATATAAGAACACCAAATTTTCAACAATTCATCATTCATGTTTTGAACTTTTGGTTCTGACTGTCTTAAAGAGTTCATAGTGAATTCTTCCAACAGACTAATGAGACTTACTAAGGGGGCTGGGAGGGGGAGTATACGGTGAGGGTTCCTTGTAAATCTCCAATTCAGAGTTTTGGATCATAATTATTACAATGGTACCGTTTTATACTTTGAAGCTTTTCAACTTAAGAAGTGGCACAATAGGTGCCAGTATTTGTGCTATTTGGCACACGGATGGCAAAACTGATTAAAATCACGTAGATGTGAGCAGTTGCTTTCAAGTCAACCATTAAACATCTCTAAGAAGTTCTGGCAGCCCATTAGCCTCTAGCTTTTCCACTTAAGACATGGCATCAATAGTGCCATTTTTAGTGTCTTTTGGCAGTTGCAGGTGGTGGAATTCATAAATAAACGTAGATATGAGAAATAGCTTTAATGTGAGCTATTAAAATCTGTCCACAATGTTTTTGTAGCCTGCTAGCCCCACCCCTTCAGAAATGGCACATAATGTGCCATTTTTGTGCCATATGGCACATGCAGATGGTGGAATTTATAAAAATGCACATAGATGTGAGAAACAGCTAGCCCTGGAAAAAAAAGGGAGAC
>JAPEVW010000346.1:54559-149559 GCA_027921565.1 Artemia sinica
GGCCAACATCAAGCCTATCTTCAAGAAAGGGAGAAAGGACCAAGCCAGTAATTATTGCTCCTAGAAGTCTCACTTCTTTTGTATGCAAGGTCCTTGAAAGCATCATGAATGATGTACTGGTCTCTCCCCTTGAAAGAAATCAATCACTTTCAAAAAATCAGCATGGTTTCAATAAAGTTTGCTCAATTAACACAAACCTCATTGAAACATATGACTTTGTGACAAGACTCTTGGATGATGGCCTTCTGGGGATGTCATATTGCTTAATCAATCAAAAGCCTTTGATAAAGTACAGCATCAACTTCTTCTCCTGAAAATGGAATCATACAGGGTACATGAGGATATTGTTGCCTGGATTGAAACCTTCCTTACTGGAAGATCTCAGAGGGTAGTAGTTTGTGATGCCACCAGTAAAACTGTTTATCAGATGAAATTCCTGTCATTAGTGGAGTCCCATGGGGCAAAATCTTGGGGCCCACATTGTTCAGGATATATATTAATGACTGTACAACTAACCTGAACAATCCACTGACACTATATACTGACAATTGCAAGCTCTAAGGACAGGCCCAAATTAGCCCCAATCTCTCAAAATTGCAGGAAGACTTAGATCAACTATCTAGATGGTCATCTGAGTGGGGTTTGCAGTTCAACGTGTCAAGATGCAAAGTCCTGAATCTTGGACACAAAAATCCTAGACAACCCTACCATATTGGAGATAACCTACTTGAAGCTGTAAGTGAGGAGAAGGACCTAGGGCTTATTGTTGATAACAAACTCAAGTACCACAGCCACACCATGAGCCCTAGGGCTTGTAAAACAAATGTTTATCACCAGGATGCCATGTGTGGTCAAGAAGCTGTACAAAGCTATTGTATGTCTACACCTGAAATTTGGAATGACCCTAGCATCTCCTCATTATAAATGGACATTAAAGCACTTGAGACTGTTCAAAGGCAAGCAACAAACCTCATACCAGCTTTGCAAGACATGCCATATGAGGAATACCTTGTACCCCTCAAACTACCCACCCTAGTCTATTGACAAAAGAGAGGAGATGCAATTGCTACTTGCAAACTGCTAGAAAACAACCTCGGGAAGTTTTCTCCTCATCCCTTGCAAGCACAACAAGAGTTCACACTAAGAAGCTGCAAGTCCCCCATTGTCAATGACATGAGTGCAGGACATTCTTCTCTGTACTTGCTGTCCCTTACTGGAACAGCCTTGCTGAAGCTACCATCCCATCCCAAACCATAGATGTGTTCAAGCAAGGAATTGATCAAGACTAGGCCAATGCAGATGTAGGCTAACCTGGGTTGCCAAACCTTAGTCATGTCACACCACCAGCAAGATGTCCCACAGGAGGCTCATCACCACCTTATCTTGCTGGACATGCAATTTAAGGTAACTTTTAAAGTAACACAAACTTAAGATATAATCTAGATGGTGGCAATGGTGTTTGTGTTGATGCCAATGCAGTTTGTATATATTGGCATCTGTAAACAAATTTTGTAGATCCCATTTGTTTCAGCACAATTTTGAAAACTGAATAAATACTCATTAAATACTCTTTTTTTTCAGAAATTTGGTAGAAAAAAGTGTAAAACACTGAAAGAGGTGAAGATAAAGGTTAGCTACATGCAAAAGGAGTTAACTATGATTATTCTCCATTATTATGAATAAGAACTATTTTCTTAAAATAGATTAAGAACTATTTTCATAAGAACTATTTTCCTTATGTGGGGGTAGCTATCTAAGCTATTACTGGACTCCTGTTATTTTAGTTTATTTACTGATTTTAATGCCATTTCAATGTCTTTTTTCTAAATTTAGGAATTTTTTTTGCCAAAACTTTAAACCTCATAAATTGGGATTGAGCAAAAGTCTAAAGCTGAAAACAGTTTTTTGTTCTTCATTTACTTACAGGATCCTCAGTGCCTTTAGGGAAACATTCCTGTTTCCCTAAAGGTTTTGCTAGGGTTTTTGTAAGGTTATGCTTCAACACAGAAAAAAAAATACTTTAATGGTCATCAAAGGTCAGTGCCCTCTAGAGGGAGAAGGAATAGAGGTAGGTACTTCAAAATACTTTCCTGTGACATATTTGAATCTGTAGATCCATCCATTCTGATATAATCTAGATGGTATTTATGGTGTTTGTGTTGATGCTACTGCTTACTGGTTTGCATATAGTGGCATCTGTAAACAAATTTTGTAGATCCCATTTGTTTCAGCACAAGTTTGAAAACAGAATAAATACTCATCATATCCATTTTTTCAGAAATTTGGTTGAAAAAGTGTAAAACACTGAAGAGGTGAAGATAAAGATTAGCTGCATGCAAAATGAGTTAACTATGATTATTCTGTACATTATGAAGTAAGATTCGTTTTCTTAAAATGTTTCCTTATGTGGAGGTAGCTATCTAGACTATTAGTGGAATCTGTTATTTTAGTATATTAACTGATTTTAATGCCATATCAATGGGTTTTTTCTAAATTTATAAATAGTATTTGAAGAAATTTCAAACCTCATAAATTGGGATTGAGCAGAAGTCTGAAGCTGAAAACAGTTTCTTCTTCTCTTGTTTAAGAAAAAAAAATTTAATGGTCATCAAAGGTCAGTGACCTCTAGAGGGAGAAGGAGTGTAGAAAAGTACTTCAAAACACTTTCCTGGGACACATTTTAGTCTGCAGATTCATCCCTGAAAGTTCTGTTTTCCTAACATAGCCTAACTACTTTCTAAGATAACAAAACATAGCTTGTCTACAATTTTCCCTTATAATTTACCTATCAATTCACCACAAAAAAAAAAATTGTTACCCTTAATCAGTTACTTTGCCTACCAATTATTCTGAGAATATCTTGGTAAAATTCTAGTTTAGCTACTTTTTTGCTATCTAGGAAAGAGATTGTTGTGAAAATGAAACTTTCAGAGATGGGTCTACAGACTAAAGTATGTCCAAGGAGGGTATTTTGAAGTACCTACCTCCACTTCCTTAAGAGGGCAGTGACCTTTGATAACCTTTAAAATCGTTTGTTATGAAGGTGAAACCTTGCAAAACATATCTTCTGCTTAAGTGAAGGGTGCTTGTCTGTTATAGTGCTAACCTCAAATTCTTCATTTAAGTAGACCCTAAGTGGAATTGTTTTTTGTTGTTTTTTTTTACCATGTATGAAATCCTTTTAGTTTGCTATCTCCATTGAAAGAGAATAGTGTCTAAACATAGATGTTAAAATGAAAATTTTACATTTCCTAAGGCTGAAGAAGAGGCAATTAGACTTTTCCAGGATAAGGGGCTGTTGGCCAAACCAAAACAGTGTCAATGGACAAAAAAATTATTTTGATGGACTTTGTTTTAAGGAGCACAGGAAAGGCAATGGGAGACCACGGAATCAAATGGGGAGGAAAAAGTCTCTTGGACTTGGATTATGCTGATGATTTAAGCATCCTAGATGAAAGTGTGAGCAAAATGAATGAAGTTTTAGAGGTTTTGCGAGTTCAGGGTGCTAGTATTGGTTTGAAAATTAATGTTAGGAAGACCAAGTCACTAAGGCTAGGATAAGTGAAGATGAAAAGGTGACGTTGGGTAATGAAAAGATTGATCAGTGGGCAGTTTCACTTACCTTGGTAGTATTATTAGTAAAGATGGTGGGGAGCAGTGAAGATGTTAAAAATAGAATAGCCAAGGCTCAGGGTGTTTTTTCACAGTTAAAAAAAAGTCTGGAAGAATAGGAAGATAAGTCTGCAAACCAAGATTAGAATCTTAGAAGCTACAGTGATGACAGTGGTCAAATTATGGCTCTGAAGCATGGACGCTCCGAAAAAGCGGATGAAGATTTGCTAGATGTTTTCCAGAGAAATTGCTTAAGGATTGTTCTGGGTACCCGGCTGACTGACCGTATTTCAAACAATAGGCTATACGAAAAATGTGGTTCAATACCACTTTCTAGGTCTATAATGAAAGAAAGGTTGAGGTGGTTAGGGCATGTTGTTTCGGATGAAGGATGACAGATTGCCGAAGATTGTTCTTTTCGGCCAACCATCTAGGACTAAACGGAAAGCAGGTCGTCCCCGTCTGGGTTGGGAGGACATCATAAAGAAAGATTTAAAGGAAATGGGAACTTCGTGGGGCGGGTGTAAAAAGGGAGGCTTTGAATAGATTGGGGTGGAGGAGGAGCGTGCGTAGCTGTGTTGGCCTCAGGCGGCTTGGTGCTGCGACGAGTTGTTAGTAGTAGTAGTAGTAACTTTTCTCAATTCTAATTTATGAGGTTTCAAAGATGGGCAAATAGGTTGCAATTCTTCAATTAAAAAAAAGCATAGATATGGCTTAAAATTCAACTCAAATAACAGGAATTGCATTTTCAGAAACTAAATCTAAAAAAAAGAAATTGATAGCATAACGCAAAATTAAGGTAACTTGTTGTTTTGTTGAAATTCTAAGAGCCTAGTTCAAAATTTCAATCAAGTAGGTAATTTTTTTAAAATTAGAAATCAGAAGAGGGTTATGATCAAAGTTTGGCAATACCTTCCCAGAGTATGTTTTGGGACCTAGATTCAGTACTGAAAGTTTCATTTTCCTAACCTAACCCCTTTCCAAGATAGCAAAAAGTAGCTAAACTAGCCTAGAATTTTACTTCTACTTTAGCTACTTTAATTATCTTGGAAAGGGATTAGGTTAGGAAAATGAAACTTTCAGGATGGCTCTTCAAGCAAAAGTAGGCCTATGTCATGGGAAGGTATTTGAAATACCTACCTGCACTCCTTCCCCCTCTAGAGGGTCCTGACCTTTGATTACCTTTAAAAATCCACATATTATAAAAGTGAAACCTTGCAAAATAGATTTTCTGCTTAAATGAAGTACAGCAAAATTTTTTCCAGCTTCACAACTTTGCTCAGTCCCAATTTATAAGGTTTCAAAGATATGCAAATACATTTCCTAAATTTTGAAAAAAACATTGATAGGCCTATGGGTTAAAATTTGGTAAAGTTCTACCAAATCATATTATTGAGTTAGGAATAAAGTGAATACACCATTCGATGCCTTTTCTTATGCTGATTACAAATATAATAATCATTTCTATTGGAAATGAGTTTCAGCCCCCCCCCCCCTATATATACCTAAACTAACCCAACCTAACCTAACCCTGAATTGGCATATATAGGGGGGGGGGGCTGAAATTAATTTCCAATAGAAATGATTAGGCCTATTATATTTGTAATCAGCATAAAAAAGGCATCAAATGGTGTATTCACTTTAGTCCTAACTCAATAATATGATTTGGTAGAACTTTACCTAAAATTCTACTCAAATAACAGGAATTGCATTTTCAGAACTAAAGCAAAAAAGAGAAACCAATAACAGAAAATTAAGGTAGCCTACAATGTTTTTTTTGTCAAAATTTAATTAGGCATAGACCTGTTATGTAGGCAAAATTCAGGACCCTCTAGAGAGAGAAGGAGCGGAGATAGGTACTTCAAATACTTTCCCGGGACATAGCCTACTTTAGTGTGTGGACCAATCCCTGAAAGTTACATTTTCCTAACCTAACCCCTTTCCAAGATAGCCAAAAGTATAATTTTACCAAGTAGAATTTAAACCTACCAGCATTTGTAGTCTTATTTATATAGCCCTACTTTGCTTGAAAAAGAGATGACCTAGTTATACAGATCAAAATCACATAATATTGAAGTCCAAAACTGTCCCCCTCTTAACACAATTTTACTCTTCTTCTTGTTCTATCTCACCTATGTGCAAACGACAGATGGGGCTACACAACGAATCTATTGAGCAAATTTACATATACCTTACTCAGACCAAAAATAAAAATTACAGCTTAACATCAAATTAAAACCATAGCATTAGAATAACCAGTGATTTCAATTTTTATATTTTAACGTTCTATTGAGCAGATTATCCAATCGGAGTCAATCATCCCTGGGAACTCCCGGGTTGAAAAAAAAAAATTGAAAAAAAAGTCCCGTCCCGAACTATGCCAAGAAATCCCTCAAGTAAAAGTATTGTTTATGTCCCAAAAGTTGTGTCTACAGACAGGCCAGCTAAACGATTTCTTTAAGGAGATAACAGACCTTAATATTTAAAATGTCTTCATGCTATATACTACGAAATTTTGGCGTGTAAGTCGCAACATCACGACAGCAATTAAAATGTGGTTTTGGGAAATGAAAAACAATTGCATTTGATAAAACTGAAGATTTGCTCGGAGGTTTTCGATATAAGTGGGGCAATATTGAATGACCCCATCATGAACCTAAATATTGAAAGCAATGTCAGCTTTTATGGCAATGCTGAAAATTTATTTGCAGTGAGCTTGAAGCTACACATCTTAGTTTATTACTACATAAGAAAGTTCACATAATAAAGTTTTGTTAAATTATAGCAATAGATGATAAACTTTCTGCTAAAAATATTTTGTTTATAAATAACTACTCTGTTTATATATAACTACTTTCCACTATCTTGGAAAAATGGTTAGGAAAATTAAACTTTCTAGAATAGATCTACACATTAAAGAATTTTTGGGGAGACTCCCAAAGAGTCTCCAAAATCAATTAAAAATGGCAGTAAAAACTAAAAAAAAGCCTTTTAGTACCATAAAGGTACTATTTAGTACTATAAAAATACTATTAAGGTACTTTATAGTACTCTAAAGGTAAGAGCGTAGCTACTGAATTTTTTATTGGAAGGGCAAGAAGGGGTGCTATTGAAGTAGATGCTATTGAAGCAGTATTGAAGAAAAGTAACTATTTAACAAACACGTTACTTTTTGAATTTAACAACCTTACACAATACATCCTAAATAATAAACACACATTATACAGTCATAAATATAAGTGCTGGTGCTTGGTTTTTACTAAAATTGTCAGCAATGAGCTGCTGCAGACGACAGTAGTAAAGCGTGAACAAGTTTATGGGTTGGCAAAGGTAAATGTCGTATACACTTGGCTTTTTTCAGCTAGATTCACGAATAATGCTGCAGTAAATATCCCTTCCACTTCCGTCAACACCCCCGCTCACCACTGCATGCTCAATCGCATTAATTTTTTACCAAACTCTATTTTAATAGCCCTGAGTATCGCGCTATTCATTTGCTCGTAATTTTGAATGATTTTGAGTCTCTAAGATTTAATTTGTTGTACTAAACTTTTAATATGTGTGTTTTACTGAGATATTATTTATGATTTCATGTTAAATTTATTTGGTTGTAGGTTCACCAATTTATATTAATAAATAGTGTTGATATCAGCTGGTCACATAAAGCCAAACAAAAATCACAGGCAGCGCAATAGCGCTGTCCAAGTAAAGATACACGATAAGTCAAAGTATTACCCCAGATTGTGTAACATTATATAGTGACATATTCCCCACATTTAAATAGCGACCATATTTCAAATTTCAAAATATTTGAAAAAGCTAAGGTTAGAATTATTATTTTATCCATTGGCATTGTTTGACAATGAATACCAAGAAAATATGATTCATGGCATGATTGTGGCAGAAACCTTAAATTAACTTAAAATTTCCTGGGATTTGAAATTTTAAGGGAAAATTAATTTCTAGAGTTTGGAAATTATCTTCCCCTTTGTGCCTTTGTTTAAAAAAACAGGAATTCTTTAAAAGTTATGCAAAAGCTTTTCTTTTGCAAATTAGAAGATTAGGGGGGTATTCATTTCCAGAGGGGGGGCACACTGAACATCGTTTTTGTGTCTATAATTCCCTTCACAAGCAAACCTTGTTCTCATAGTGCTGTATGATAAAACTGATAAGAATAGAAACAGAGAATGGGTTGGCACCGCTTATACGTGCACACAAAATTTCTAAATTCTAAGAAATGTCCCACAAGTAGCGCTGGTGTTGTGTGAAATACAACTAATTTCAGTCATAATTCTTAGCACATTTATGTCATTTCTTTTTTTTGGAGCTGGTTAAAAGAAATATTTAGAAAAGTGAAAATAGCAAGAAGTCAGAATAGTATTATTCATGTAGGCAGTCCTACATTTGTTGGTTAGCATGTGAATCCAAAACATATGGAATAGGAGGTTATCAGCGCTTATTAGGCATTTTAATGACAAATAAGAGAATCAGAGTTTCAATTGAATACTGGAAATAAAAATTAAAATAATTAAATGATTCCTGAAGTGAATATCCAAATTCTATAACCAAACTACAACTGATTTGACCTATCTAGTTATAGTACGAGTATCACTATAAAAAGCACTAAGTCTTATTTTCTTTTTCGATGATTTCTTTTTCATTCACAAAATTGTATTCACTGTATATCTACCTTTTCATTCTTCAATGATTCCATTTCAATCCTATTTGCAGATGTAAAAGGTGTTTCCATTTCCACCTTTGAAAGGTCTAAAACAAGGGAACTCGTTTAAAATGAAAAATTTTAAATTCTTAAAACAAGCAACAGTTTTAAAGCTACTTAAGAAATTATAGTTTTTTTAAAAAAATATTTGGAAGGCAGGGAGGAGGTAACTGCCCCCCCCTTAGTGACTTCACTGAATAAATGTAAATATGTACTAAAAAAAATGATCTGTTTGTGTTGATGCTTGAATTATGTAGGTTTATCTTAGTTTTGATAAGATTTTGGGAGAAACTAATTTTCTGTTGGGGCGGGGGGTGAACAGAGGTTGGGGGGAGAGGGAAAACTGAGGTCTGGGAGGGGCAGTTGCCCCCCCCCCCCAGCTCCATAGAAATTACACCCCTGGTCCCTAAATTCCTTCCTTCCCTTCTATATAATGGAGATTTTGCAACATTACTGCACATTTTTGCTAAACGTTTGATTCTATATTACTGTCTAAAGCATAAATATGTGCTTACCAAAAGAAATTTCAGCTTTTAGCCTTGTTGATTGTACAACTCGTTATTTATCTCCGTAATATATCAACATTTTGGCCACCGTGTGACGTATACTCAGGTATATTAAAAACCAGTCTGTCTAGTCTGACGTAAATAGCAATTAACTAATCCATTCTTGATATTCCAGTACTAATGTTGGGCGATAATTTGATTAATCGATATATCGATAGCCCTATATGGATTTTTTTACTTTCGATATTTGATATATCGAAATCGATATTTCGGATCAGTTTTTTGCTATCTCATGGATTTGCCGAAGTTCAGTAACGCAAATGGTAAATAAAGGGTATTTTGTATAACTTTTTTTTTCAAAATCCAAATAATATAAAATCAAACAATAATAATAAACTTCGATTACATAAATGAATATAATAAAAACTCAGATTTGGAATTATTCGGGCTCAGGAAGAGAAAAACAAACTGCTGGCAATTCAAAAACATGAGCATGTCGGTTCCGCCGTTCAGTGATTATCTAACCAGCCTTGGTAACACTGTTTCAGAAGGGACACTGGTAGCGAGCACAGACATGAATTTCATTGCAACTTCGTACAGATGTTTTTGGGTATTTCCACCATTTGAGGGACGAGTTTCTCTTGAAACTGTTGGTTCCCTATTGAAAGTTTGCAGAGCCATGATATATTCGGCAGCTGTCGAAGCATGTCCTGCATTGACTATAAGGACTTCATCGCGTGAACCCCACAAACTGGCTTGATTCTGATATGACTGCATCGTAGAGACTGTGGTGGAACTTGTATCGTCTGATCGAGATTAAGCAGCCAGAAAGGTCAAATCTATCTCGTTTGTAATTTTGTTCTCAATTTGTAGAAGATCGTCAGATGAAATATACATTTTCTTGAAACGCGGGTCAAGATAAATGGCAATTGCGACGGGTTTGACTTGACCAAGGCTTATAAACCTACAATGCATTTTATTCAGCAAAACCTTCCCGAGTCCCTCTCTATGTCTCCTAACACCCACTGCCCTTCAATAAAAAAATGTCCTCTGTTATATTTTTTTCCAATTTTGGCTTTGTCAATTTCTACAATCATCCCTGGGCAACGCAATTTTTCACTGTACCACCCTACAAAGCCTAAACACAATTTATGACAAAAACTTTGCCAATCAGGGGCAGTGTGGTTAGCGATCCCAGTTTCATGTATCATAAATTCTTGTATGCTGCGTCCTCTACCCACATCACAAAAAATCCACATCATCTCTGTTATCTGTATTAAAGAAAGTTAAGTCTCTACACAAAAGAGATTGTTGGTAATTGTATCTTTTCTAGACAACTCTAAAATTTCTAGACAACACCACCTGAACAAGGTGGTGTCTGAAAATTCCTCGACTTAGGCAGAACTTTTGAGATGGGGATAGCTTTTAGAAGAGAGCTCGATAGTTACCTCTTCAAAGGGTTAAGCAACGCAATCACATTTGAAATAACACCCCACTCACTATTAGTGAGTATGAGGTCCCCTTTACCGAGAAGTGCAAACGAGCTTGTTACCAACTTTCAAGTCTTGTATACTACGCAACATAGTGAGAAGCAAATTCCATTTAGTGGTCACATCAGGTTTTATTTTTTTTTTGGTGCAAAAATTGTCAATGGAGATTTGAACTTGGCGCAACTTGTCGGTAGCTACAACACTACGTCTGAAAAAGCTGACAATATTTCTAGCCTTTTGGATGAGAGGCAACAATTCAGCAGCATCATTAATAGCACCCCCCCGCCCTCACATCAAATTTAGAGTATGTGTGAAGCTCGAAACATATGTCTATCCTGTACCTACTTGGGATGCAGCATCCTTTATGGCCCGAACTACATTGGCTCCATTATCAGCCACTACGGCAACAACCTTTTCTTGATCCCCCACTCAGCGGCAATTTTCATAAGGTGAGCCTTAATATCACCAGCAGTATATATATATATATATATATATATATATATATATATAATATATATATATATATATATATATATATATATATATATATATATATATATATATATATATATATATATATATATATATATATATATATATATATATAATATATATATATATATATATATATATATATATATATATATATATATATATATATATATATATATAATATATATATATATATATATATATATATATATATATATATATATATATATATATATATATATATATATATATATATATATATATATATATATTATATGATATATATATATATATATATATATATATATAGCTTTGATAACATTCAAAATCTAAACTTTTCATTAGAACATCTTTTGTTGTGAACTTTTCAATCTCAGTTGGTAATAATTCACACGTATCTGACTCGGGAGCCGGAAATGAATTCTTGCGAAAAAGATGCCAGGGTAAGATATAAGATACGGATAAATAAAATCATTTGTAGATGAAAGAATTCAAACTTGCAAAGAATCTCGAAGATGTATGCTGAACATTTGCAGAATTTTCATGTGGTGGATTTTCTGCGGGGAATATAGAAGGTTAGAGACCCCTAAAAAATATCGGTTTCGATAATTGATATTCGATATCGATATTTTGTCCGATATATCGGTATCAAAAATCGCCCAACACCATCCAGTACTGCAGCGTCACAATGTTTACAAAACTTTAACAGCTTGTGGTAATTTTGAGATAGAACTGAATTTGAGATACTGATTTAAATTAACTGACAAAGTAAAGGTTTTTTGTTTATATCTAATTATTGATAAAAGACACAATTGTACTGTTGTGTGGAATTCATGGGCGTACGGAATGGAGGGTGCCCCCCCCCCTAGAACTTCAAATTTACACTAGATATGGTAGAAAAAGCAGTTGAGAAAAAGGTAAATGGTTAAAAAAGCAGTTGATAAAAGGTAGATGGTTGAAAAAGCTGGAAAAAAAACCCAGCTGGAACGACAGAATAAAATTCAAACAAGAAGCAATTATCCATAATGTCTTAGAAAGATTTAGCTCTAATCCAAGAAGATTAATTAATGCTGAAGCTTATTGATGATTAATGATTTTTGGTGATTACTTGTGATTAATAAAACGATTAATAAAGATTTCATAGGTATGATAGAACTTGCTGGCAATGTAAGGTTTTGTGAAATGCCAATATAACTTCAGCCCTTCATCACAGAATCAGCTGCCCCCCCCGCGTAGAGAAGAGGCTACGTGCATCTATAGCATTTACTAAATACGGAACCTAACCTAACCTAGGTACCCTTTTCACCCTAAACCCCAAAAAACTAAAGTTTAAATATAGTCCCTGGAGTGAGAAAGCCTTGTTTATACAGCGTCAGATAGGTAATTACCGGCATTGGCTGTCGCTTTAAGTTCGTTTTAAGTTTTAATGTCGCTCCTTACTTTCAGTTAAAAAAAACTTGTTTTTTTATTTAATTTCTGAACGTTTTTTGAATTAATGCAGCTTTAATTTTGGCTCACCGTACATGAATAATTAGAATGAAATTTGCATATTAATTTTATTGTTTTGGCTAAATGCTTTATCGAAATTTTGTTATGACGTAACTTATGAATTAACTTACGTAACGAACTTCTATATTTTTTATGTTTTTTTTACGTATATTAGGGAGTTTACCCCTAGTCAATACATTGCTCCTTACGCTAAAGTTCAAATTTTGTTCGAATGACAAAACCCTGAATCACAAAGGCCGGTTAATTAGAATAGATAGCTCTTTTGAAAGCACTAATTAAAAAATTTAGCGTAAAGGGCGAGGTATTGACTAAGGGGCAAACCCCTTCATATACGTAAAAGTTTCTGTTTATTTTAAGTTTTAATGTTGCTCCTTACTTTCAGTTGAAAAAACTTTTTTTTTATTTAATTTCTGATCGTTTTTTAAATAATGCTGGGAAATCCGGCGCCGCCTTCATAAAACTGTCCCTTCCCCCACGGAAACATCCTCCTAGGAAAGATCCTCCCCAGCCCCCCCCCCACCAGATAAAAATCCCTCCTGAAACGTCTGTATACTTCCCATTTACCAATAGTATAAGTAAACAGTGGGCAAAGTTCATAATTTGCAGCCCTTCCCCCGGGAACTGTGGGGGATTAAGTCATCCTTAAAGACGTATTTATCATATTTTCGACTATGCTGAACAAAATGGCTATCCTAAAATTTTGATTGGGCGACTTTGGGAAAAAATGAGCATGGGAGGGGGCCAAATTGCCCTCCAATTTATTTGGTTGCTTTAAAAGGGCACTAGAACTTTTAATTTCCGTTCAGATGAGCCCTCTCACGATATTCTAGGACTACTCGATCGATACGATCACCCCTGGGAAAATAAAAAAAAAACAAAACAAAAAAACAAACAAATAAACACGTATCCGTGATCTTTCTTCTGGCAAAAAATACAAAACTCCACATTTTTGCAGATAGGAGCTTGAAACTTCTATACAAGGGTTTTCTAATACGCTGAATCTGATGGTGGGATTTACATTAAAGTTCTATGATTTTTAGGGGCTGTTATGCCTTTTTTTCGAAAATAAGGCAAATTTTCTCCGGGAAAGCTTTTGTCTCGCGTAACTTTTGATAGGTAAAACTAAACTTAATGAAACTTGTATATTTGAAATCAGCATAAAAATCCGATTCTATTGTTGTGTATCTATTGGTATCAAAATTACGGGTTTTAGAGTTTTGGTTACTATTGAGCCGGGTCGCTCCTTGCTTACAGTTCGTTACCACGAACTGTTTGATTGAGCTTAGTGAAGCAAAAAATAGTAAAGCAAACATTCACTAACTCACTAGGCTACAAAACAATGATGTTGTGTACAACTAAGGTTATGCACAAAGAAAAGTTAAATAAACACAAATTCAATTCAGCAAATCCTGCAGGACAATGTTCCAAAGCACTAAATGAGTAATTAACAAAACAATCCTAATTTTTTTTTGTTTGTAACAAATTTGTTTTGCCAGGCTAAGTTAGTATGCAGCAAATTTGTTTGATAGGCTAATTTGTTTTTGCTTTAGGCTAGCTGTAAGATTGCTGTTGTTGTTGTAGAAAATGGCATTCTCGGCTTTCGTCACGAAAAAAATAAAAATATAAATGCATTTAATGCAGAAGCTAAACTACAACATTTATTTACTTGGGGGGGGGGGTGCAGGCTAGGTTCATGGACTTTACATGTTTTAATCAATTCAATTCTCTTGATATATCTATTGTTATCAAAATTATTGATTCGCGTCACACCTTACTAACATTTCGTTACCACGAACTGTTTGAAACACATTAATTTTTATCTTTTCCTGCATGAGAGGTGGGTAAGCCCATCTTCAACACCTTGCTCTTCATGCTACAGTTTATAATATTTAAAAAAAAATTGCAATTGTTCTAATTAAACAACCCTTGTGTTTCAGGCGTCGTTCATAAAGAATTGGGACAAAATTCAACCTTCAGTGTAAAGAGCAAGGTGTTGAGGAGGGGTAACCCCCACATATAAATACTAATTTCTGTTTGTTTTAAGTTTTAATAATGTTTCTTACTTTCAGTTGAAGAAATTTGTTTTTCATTTAATTTCTGATCGTTTTTTAAATAATGCCAGGAAATCTGGCTCCACCTCCACAGAAAGATCCCTCCTCCCTACAGAAATATTCTCTAGATAATTCGATCTTGGTGATATGTTACCCCACACAATTACCTGTAACATGTCCACGCGTAAAAGTGAGTCGGCAAAATGAAAGCATGACACATAAAAAGAATTTCGTATTGGAATTCTGGCAAATTCCCCCAGTGTAAAATTTCCCGTGAAAATTTTCCTCCCTGGAAACTTGCCTCCCCAAGGAAAATCTTCCTTGTGGAAAAATCCCAGCAGAAAATTCACCCCCCCCCTCCCAAAAAAATGCATGCATAGTTCAAATAACAAATACTATACGCATACAATTGGGAAATTTTAAAACTTTAAGACCTTTCCATAAGGGCTCTAGGGAGAATTTGTTACCTTCAAAGATATATTTTTGGGGTTTTTTTAACCATGCTGAACAGAATGGCTATCTTAAAATTTTGATCAGACGAAATTGGGAAAAAAGGGACGTGGGAGGGAGCCAAGTTTACCTTCCAGCATTTTTGGTCACTGAAAAGGGCACTATAACTTTTAATGACCGTTCGAATGAGCTCTCTCTTGATGTTCTTGGACCACTGGGTCGGTACAATTACCCCTGAAAAAAAAAAGCACGCATCCGTGATCTTTCTTCTGGCAAAAAATACAAAGTTGCACATTTTTGCAGATGTGAGCTTGAAACCTATGTAACAGGGTTTTCTGATACGCTGAATCTGACGTTGTGATTTTCATTAAAATTCTTTCACTTGTAGAGGATGTTTCCCCTCTTTCAAAAATCAGGTAAATTTTCTCAGGCTCGTAGCCTTTGATGAGTAATACTAAACTTAATAGAATTTATATATTTAGAATCAGCATTATAAGCCCATTCTCTTGATACATTTATTGACTTCAAAATTCCGTTTTTTAATGTTTCGATTACTATTGAGCCGTATCGCTTGTTTTTTATTTTATTACGTATATGTTATTACGTATATGATGGGGTTCTCTCCTTAGTCAATACCACGCTCTTTACGCTAAAGTTAAAACTCTGTTTAAATCACAAACCCCTGAATCACAAAGGCCGTTTAATTAGAATATATAGCTCTTTTGAAAGCACTAAAAAAAAAACTTTAGCGTAAAGAGTGAGGTATTGACTTGGGGCGAACCCCCTCATATACGTAATAATTTCTGTTCGTTTTAAGTTCTAATGTTGATTATTACTTTCAGTTGAAAAAACTTGTTTTTTAAAAATTAATTTCTGATCGTTTTTTAAATAATGCTGAGAAATCCGGCGCCCCCTTCATAGAAATGTCCCTTACCCCCAAGAAAACATCCTCCACGGAAAGATTCTCCCGAATAACCCCCTCCTTCAGCCCTCCCCCCACCAGAAAAAATCCTTTCTGAAAATGTCTGTATACTTCCCAATAACCAATACTATATGTAAACAATGGGCAAAGTTCATTAATTCCAGCCCTTCCCCCGGGATCTGTGGGGAATTATGTCATCCTAAAAGACATATTTATTAGATTTTTGACTGTGCTGAACAAAATGGCTATCTCAAAATTTTAATTGGGTGACTTCGGGAAAAAAAATGAGCGTGGAAGGGGGCCAAGTTGCTCTCCAATTTTTTTGGTCACTTAAAAAGGGCACTCGAACTTTTAATTTCCGTTCAAGTAAGCCCTCTTACGATATTCTAAGACTACTTGATCGATACAATCACCCCTGGGAAAATAAAAAAAAACAAACAAACAAACAAATAAACACGCATCCGTGATCTTTCTTCTGACAAAAAATACAAAATTCCACGTTTTTGCAGATAGGAGCTTGAAACTTCTACAATAGGGTTTTCTAATACGCCTAATCCGATGGTGTGATTTTCATTAAAGTTCTATGACTTTTAGGGGTTGTTTTCTTCCTTTTTTGAAAATAAGAGTAGAGATGCTCGTCTGGATTTGCCAACGCCCCTGTACCAAACAGGTTTCTAGTAGGTATAATCTGGTTTGATGGGTATAGTCTGGTTTAGTGGGTATAATTTGGTTTGGTTCAAGTTTTTCTGACACAATTTTTCAGGGATACATTCACGGGTTTTGAAGCACTTTCATCATAACATGTTTTATTATTATTTTTTTGGCAATTGAATTTTTTTTTGTGGGTACATATGGAATCCGGTAATAGCCTGTAGCTTAAAGGTATCTGAGATCTCGCTCCAGTATCGCATACACTATTAGAGATATCAAGTGATTTTTTCTTTACATGGTGTTCGTTCAATTGAAAGCGAGGATTTCTGTTAAATATGTTATTTGCTTGCGTGTATAGGAATTCCCATGTTATTTGCTTGCATGTATAGGAATTCCTATGTTATTTGCTTGCCTGTATAGGAATTCCCATGTTATTTGCTTGCGTGTATAGGAATTCCCATGTTATTTGCTTGCATGTATAGGAATTCCTATGTTATTTGCTTGCGTGTATAGGAATTCTAATGTTATTTGCTTGCGTGTATAGGAATTCCCTTGTTATTTGCTTGCATGTATAGGAATTCCCATGTTATTTGCTTGCGTGTATAGGAATTCCCATGTTATTTTGCTTGCATGTATAGGAATTCCCATGTTATTTGCTTGCGTGTATAGGAATTCTCATGCTATTTTAAGGGCTTATGTCCTCTCCCATGCTATTATAAGAGTTTATGTCCCCTTCCTATGCTATTCCAGGAGCTTATGTTCCTTCCTATGCTATTATAAGGGCTTTTCGGTGTGGTTTTTCTTTACTTGGTACCCATTAAAAACAAAATTTTTGTGGTAAATAAGTAGTTCTTATATCTTTTAAAAGAGCTTTACGGGGTTTGAGAGACTCGATTGCCTGATTCCGTGTGGTTTTTCTTTACTTGGTGCCCATTAAAACACAATTTTTGTGTGTTAAATAAGTAGTTCTTGTATCTTTTAAAAGAGCTTTACGGGGTTTGAGACACTCTGTTGCTTGATTCCGTGTGGTTTTTCTCTACTTAGTGCTCATTAAAAACAAAGTTTTTGTGTTAAATAAGTAGTTTTTGTATCTTTTAAAATAGCTTTAAGGGGTTTGAGAGACTCAGTTGCTTGATTCCGTGTGGTTTTTCTCTACTTAGTGCTCATTAAAAACGAAGTTTTTGTGTTAAATAAGTAGTTCTTGTATCTGTTAAAAGAGCTTTAAGGGGTTTGAGAGACTCGATTGCCTGATTCCATTTGGTTTTTCTTTACTTGTTGCCCATTAAAAACAAAATTTTAATAACACATTCTACACTATGAGCAGTGTAAAAACAAATCCTCTTGATATTATTTGAAGAAATCATTACATAAAATTTTTTTTATTTTTTTGTACGTATCTTAAAATGACAAAATATGCTTATGGCTCTAACAATTGTGCTCTATGATTGGTCAGAGACACGATGTGGCTTTCCCACTGGTATTCTATGAAATGTCAGAGTGAATATTTTTTTTTATCAATATCCATTGTCAGATACATCAAATAAAATTGACAAAATCTAAATTTCAGAATAAATAAATGCTTTAACAACATCCTTTATCGGATATGTCAGATAAAATTGACATAATCTAAGTATCAGAGTGACTAAATTCTATATCAACATCCTTTTCTCAGATAGATAGGATAAAATTGACAAATTCTAAGTGTTAGAGAGAATAAATTTTTTTTTTATCAACATCTTTTGGCAGATACATGGGATAAAATTGACAAAATCTAAATTTCAGAATGAATAAATTCATTATCAACATCCTTTTGTCGGATGTGTCGGATAAAATTGACAAAATCTAAGTATCAGAGTGAATATTTTTTTTAACAACATCCTTTGCCAGATATATCGAATAAAATTGATAAAATATAAGTGCCAGAGTGAATATTTTTTTTTACTATCAACATCCTTTGTCAGATACATCAAATAAAATTGACAAAATCTAAATTTCAGAATAAATAAATGCTTTAACAACATCCTTTATCGGATATGTCAGATAAAATTGACAAAATCTAAGTGTCAGTATATCAACATCCTTTTCTCGGATACATAGGATAAAATTGACAAAATCTGAATTTCAGAATGAATAAATTCATTATCAACATCCTTTGTCGGATATGTCAGATAAAATTGACAAAATCTAAATTTCAGAATGAATAAATGCTATAACAATATCCTTAATCGGATATGTCGGATACCTGATCGTGATAAATCCATAAGACATGGTAAAAAAAACTATTCTATATCATGGGATCATCGTTTCTGGATGTTTAAGTGTGAACTCTAAGTACTATTTTTATGTAAATATATGGTGTTGTTTTTTTTCTCAAAAAAAATATGTTAATACGTTTAAGCAATAAATATCTTTAAGCTTAACCCGTCTTTATTCTTTAGAATAGTTTTATTCATTTCATTAAATTATGAAGAAATTGTAAGTAAGTAACAATAGCTTTCTTGAATTCGCTTCCTGGACACAATACAGATATTTAATTCAAGAAATCATAATAAAATCGCAAGTAAGTAATAAAGTCTTTATTGTTTTCACTTATTGGACACACAATACTGAAATTTCATTCAAAAAATTATGAAGGAATTTTAAATAGGTAACACACTCATTCTTGAAGTCACCTCTTGTATACACAATGCAGAAATTTCATTTAAGAAATTATCAAAAATTGTAAGTAAGTAGCAAATTCTTTCTTGAATTCGCCTCCTGGATAAATAAAAAAAGACATTTCATTCAAGAAATTATGACGAAATTCTAAGTAAGCAACAAACTCTTTCTTGAAGTTACCTCATGGATACACAATGCAGAAATTTCATTTAAGAAATTATCAAAAATTGTAAGTAAGTAGCAAATTCTTTCAAAAATATGTTAATACGTTTAAGCAATAAATATCTTTAAGCTTAACACGTCTTTACTTTAGAATAGTTTTATTCATTTCATTAAATTATGAAGAAATTGTAAGTAAGTAACAATAGCTTTCTTGAATTTGCTTCCTGGACACAATACAGATATTTAATTCAAGAAATCATAATAAAATCGCAAGTAAGTAATAAAGTCTTTATTGTTTTCACCTATTGGATACACAATACTGAAATTTCATTCAAGAAATTATGAAGGAATTGTAAATAGGTAACACACTCATGTTACCTCACGGATAAACAATGCAGAAATTTCATTTAAGAAATTATCAAAAATTGTAAGTAACTAGCAAATTCTTTCTTGAATTCGCCTCCTGGGTAAATAAAAAAGACAGTTCTTTAAAGAAATTATGAAAAAATTGTAAGTAAGTAGCAAATTCTTTCTTGAATTCACCTGCTGGATAAACAAAAAAGACATTTCATTCAAGAAATTATGACAAAATTCCAAGTAAGTAACAAACTCTTTATTGTTTTCATGACTTAGATACACGATGTAGAAATTTAATTCAAGAAATTATGAAAAAATTCTCAGTAAGTAACAATTTCTTTCTTGAAGTCAACTCTTGGATACACAATACTGAAATTTCATTTAAGAAATTATGAAAAAATTGTAAGCAAGTAACAAACTCTTTCCTGAAGTCACCTCTTGGACACACAATGCAGAAACTTCATTTAAGAAACTATGAAAAAATTGTAAGTAAGTTATAAATTCTTTCTTGAAGTCACCTCTCGGATACACAATACAGAAATTTCATTAAAGAAATTATGAAAAAATGTAAGTAAGTAGCAAATTCTTTCTTGAATTCACCTGCTGGATAAACAAAAAGACATTTCGTTCAAGAAATTATGACAAAATTCTAAGTAAGTAACAAACTCTTAATTGCTTTCATGACTTAGATATACGATGTAGAAATTTAATTCAAGAAATTGTGAAGAAATTCTCAGTAAGTAACAATTTCTTTCTTGAAGTCAACACTTGGATACACAATACGGAAATTTCATTCAAGAAATTATGAAAATATTTGTAAGTAAGTAACAAACTCTTTTTGTTTTCACCTCTTGGATATACAGTACAGATACTTCATTCAAGAAATTATGAAAAAATCGCAAGTAAGTAACTTTCTTTTCTCTTTATCACAAACAATTTTCACTTAGCTACACGATGTAGAAATTTAATTCAAGAAATTATGAAAAATTCTCAGTAAGTAACAATTTCTTTCTGAAGTCAACTCTTGGATACACAATACGGAAATTTCATTTAAGAAATTATGAAAAAAATGTAAGCAAGTAACAAACTCTTTCCTGAAGTCACCTCTTGGATACACAATGCAGAAACTTCATTTAAGAAACTATGAAAAATTGTAAGTAAGTAACAAATTCTTTCTTGAAGTCACCTCTTGGATACACAATACAGAAATTTCATTAAAGAAATTATGAAAAAAAATTGTAAGTAAGTAGCAAATTCTTTCTCTGAATTCACCTGCTGGATAAACAAAAAGACATTTCGTTCAAGAAATTATGACAAAATTCTAAGTAAGTAACAAACTCTTAATTGTTTTCACGACTTTGATATACGATGTAGAAATTTAATTCAAGAAATTATGAAGAAATTCTCAGTAAGTAACAATTTCTTTCTTGAAGTCAACTCTTGGATACACAATACGGAAATTTCATTCAAGAAATTATGAAAATATTTGTAAGTAAGTAACAAACTCTTTTTTTGATTTCACCTCTTGGATATACAGTACAGATACTTTTCTCTTTATCACAAACAATTTTCACTTAGCTACACGATGTAGAAATTTAATTCAAGAAATTATGAAAAATTCTCAGTAAGTAACAATTCTTTCTTGAAGTCAACTCTTGGATACACAATAGGGAATTTTTTATTCTATGGGACCTCTACACGTGATTTAAACACGTTTTTTGAAACTACATGCTATTTGCTTGCCTTTCCTTGGCACCTTTCCAAACGAGCGGGGATTCCCCACTGGTTCCTACACATTGCAAAAAAGTGAGCAGTACGAAAACTCCACGTTTTCAACCAGTCTGGTTTTTAGCTAAATCTTTGGAAACAGCCCAGCCTCTATTTTCTGACCGTTTAAGTTTTGATGTTAGTGTTGTCAGTCAAAAGCTATGACACATTCAAGAAATTATGACGAAATTCTAAGTAAGTAACAAACTGTTTCTTGAATCCTCCTCCTGAATGCACAATACAGATATTTCATTTAAGAAATTACGAAAAAATTGTAAGCAAGTAACAAACTCTTTCTTGAATACACCTCGTGGATACAAAATGCAGAAATTTCATTAAAGAAATTATGAGAAAATTGTAAGTAAGTAGCAAATTCTTTCTTGAATTCACCTGCTGGATAAACGAAAACACATTTCGTTCAAGAAATTATGAGAAAATTCCAAGTAAGTAACAAACTCTTTATTGTTTTCACGACATAGATACACGATGTAGAAATTTAATTCAAGAAATTATACGAGGTTACGTGCGCGAGGTTACGTACGTGCTTACGTGCGCGAACGTAACCTCGTCTAAATTAACCTTGAAAAAATGAATAAAGCTATGTCGACTTTGCATATTTTATTGGTGTTGTCTAAAAAACCAGTCTGGTTGAAAACGTGGAGTTTTCGTACTGGCCACTTTTTTGCAATGTGTAGGAACCAGTGGGGAATCCCCGCTCGTTTGGAAAGGTGACAAGGAAAGGCAAGCAAATAGCATGTAGTTTCAAAACGTGTTTAATCACGTGTAGAGGTCCCATAGAATGAAATTTCTGTATTGTGCATGTAAACGGCAAATTCAAGAATGAGTTTAACGGCTCGAATATATAGTGCGGCAATGGTAGAAATGAAGGTGAAAAGAAATTTTACCAAAAGGGAAAAAAAATATCGGAAAAAGTTTAGAAGAGCGGCTCATCTGAAGGGAACACTTTAATAATAAAAAAAAAACAGCACGATTTCATTTCCTAATAAACTTTCTTTTCAAATATAATATTTGTTGCTCTGATTGATCAAAAGCTTTCACCCTATCTGATTGCATAGGAATTTAAGACTTTTAACAATGATTTATAAATATTGATGACAATGGAAGGAAACATGATAATCTGTTTAATATAAACATGTGGCATATTACAAAGTAAGTGCTACATTGTCTTAGCAGTCTATTCTATTTCTCATGATAGTACTTTACTATTAGAAATTGTCTCTTAAACGAGAAATTTCTACTAGATGCTCTTACATTCAAGTAAGTGAAAGTAAGAACAAGAAATTAAATAATGACTAAGCCGTTTGAAAAATTTCGGTGTGAGGGGACTTTGCCAAACAGTAAAAACACCAGATTTAAGGATGAAGCTTTGTCCTCCAACTTTATACATATATTTATTTCACAGTCTGATTATGATGGATGCGTCTTTTGAAACTGATAAATCTTTGTCAAATGCTGAAGATGAGTCGATCAATGGGTATCTTAGTGGTGCAAATAGGCCAAGGAAGGGGGAGAGAAGAGTGATAGACGACTATTTGGGAAGGTTTAGATGAAAATCATTCGCGAACGTTTAAAACCAAAATTTAGGGCTGGCTGGTTAAAATCCCAGAGTTTAGCACATGGCTAAACTGTCGATTTTATATCTATACCACAGGTTAAACTGGGCTTGAAGAGGGCAAAGCTAGAAGTTTCGTCTCTATTTCCTGACAAAAGTCTTCTTAAGATATTAAAGAAGCCAAAGCATCAGCTACAGCTGATGAATGTGAGAACTAATTTTTTTCTGTGATTTCAACATTTTTTTGTATATATAGATTTACATTTTTATATACATTTTTTACATTTATACATTTATACATATATACATTTTTATGTATATATATGTGATTTCAACAATTATATATAGAATATAAATTTTCATTAACAAAATTAATTTCTATTTGACACATTAAGCGGGTTTTTATTATTTACCGTTCTGGCGCTATGGCTCGATATGTAGGTTTTTGACCCAAAATTTAGATTTTTTCAAACTTTGAGCGACGCACGTCGTTTGATCGAGCCCAAATTTCGGCCATCTCAATATCTGGAAAGGATAATCATTTTTTGGGGTTAAGACTAAAAAATTCCGACTAAAAAACACTTTGGGGTTAAGACTAAAAAAAAAACTGTTTGAGGTGCAACAGGTCACGTAACTGTTTGACTTAAAATAACAACAATTATGTATAGAATATAAATTTTCATTAGCAAAATTAACTTTCGTTTGACACATTAAGTAGGTTTTTTATTATTTACAGTTCTGGTGCTATGGCTTGATATGTCAGCTGTTTGGCCCAAAAATTTCGATTTTTTCAAACTTTGAGCAACGCACGTCGTTTGATCGAGCCCAAATTTCGGCCATCTCAACATCTGGAAAGGATAATCATTTTTTGGGGTTAAGACTAAAAAATTCCGACTAAAAACACTTTGGGGTTAAGACTAAAAAAACACTGTTTGAGGTGCAACAGGTCACGTAACTGTTTGACTTAAAATAACAACAATTATGTATAGAATATAAATTTTCACTAAAAAAATTAACTTTCGTTTGACACATTAAGTGGTTTTTTATTATTTACAGTTCTGGTGCTATGGCTCGATATGTCAGCTATTTGGCCCAAAATTTCGATTTTTTCAAACTTTGAGCAACGCACGTCGTTTTCATCGAGCCCAAATTTCGGCCATCTCAATATCTGGAAAGGATAATCATTTTTTGGGGTTAAGACTAAAAATTCCGACTAAAAAACACTTTGGGGTTAAGACTAAAAAAAACACTGTTTGAGGTGCAACAGGTCACGTAACTGTTTGACTTAAATTAACAACAATTATGTATAGAATATAAATTTTCATTAACAAAATTAACTTTCGTTTGACACATTAAGTGGGTTTTTATTATTTACAGTTCTGGTGCTATGGCTCGATATGTCAGCTATTTGGCCCAAAATTTCGATTTTTTCAAACTTTGAGCAACGCACGTCGTTTCATCGAGCCCAAATTTTGGCCATCTCAATATCTGGAAAGGATAATCATTTTTTGGGGTTAAGACTAAAAAATTCCGACGTTGATTTTTCGCGGTCACCCCGCATCTTCAAAGTAATGTAACAACTTGAATTAGGGTAAGCCATTTAAAAACCGACAATAATCTAATACAGCAAATCAATAATGAGAAAAAAAGAAAAAATTGGTAGCTGTATTGTCTAGTATCTATCACGTCGGGTCCATTTTGATAGTTTTCTAAAATCACACGTGGGGGACAAAAATAAGATATGAGAATAAAAAGGTAAGATTCTCTTTTTGCCTGAAAAATAAAATTACCTGAAAAAAATGAACGGGTAGCTCCAAGAAGCTCCGCGTTCAGTGAAATCTGTTAAGAAGAGGACAGTGGGTATATTGTCCGTCGTATATTTTTTGTCCTCCCCCCCCCTCTCAATTTTGAAAATATTTTCTGGGTGATTTAATTGGCAAATGCTTTTTTTTTAGTATTTTCGGGAAAAACCTTAAATACAGTTCCACCGCCCCTATATTTTGAAAAAAAATACATTTTGCCCCTCCCCAACTGTCAAGAATTGAAGACTATTTTTCATTTTGAACTGTCGATGAATGCCGTCCATTTTAACTGTCAACATCTAATCGAGTTTAGACACAATAATAGATAACCGGTTTTCTTTATTACGAATTAGAACACAGCCAGTTAAACATGTACTTAATGTCATAGACAAAAAAGGATGCAATTAAGCAGATTACAATATTTGTTATTATTTGAAGAATAGGAATCTACCTGTTTGTTTTCGCTTTACACATTGGCCTGTATTCAGAAAATAAATGCAAAATCGGCAATTATAATGCATTCAGTCAATTAAAGTTTTTATTGCAAAGAGTGCAAGTATCAAAGTAGGTTTGGTGAAGGGTAGGACATGATGAATTTGTGTAGACCGGAGGAGGGAGGGAGGGATAGTCAGGGACAATTTTGAAATTCAATAATTTTTTATTCTGTGAAGTAGAGAAATTTTAGGATTTTGTATAGCCAAAGGTTCATTAACTTGCAACATAAAGCTTGCCCCTCTTGTGTTGTTTTTCACAGCAAATTTTTCAAAATCCCTAAAAAGCAATAAGGAATTTCTAAGAAAAACCCACTTCCAAGACTAAAATCCCAAAGAACCCCCCACCGCCCCACTTGGGAGAAATTTGCAAATTATACTCAACCGTGATGTTCCTTCTAAAAAAATACTATATCCCAAAAATTTATAGAATATCTATAAAATAGGACTCTTTGAAGGGCTAAATTCAATGCTGAAATTTCCATGAAGATTACTTATCTCGGGGTTTTTCACAAACTTTTTTCAAAATCAGGTAAACAAGGCTGAATCCAGGGACTTAATAGGTTTAACCCCCCCCCCCCTCTTAATACTTTTCCAAAAAATATGTGTCTGATTTTTACGTTGTTTTAAACCTCCTCCCCTTCCATGAAAGGTACAAACCCCCTAATCCAGGCCCCCCCCCCCCGAAAAAATAGTGTAACGTATTAAAAATACTGGATGTGGCCCTGAAAGCAAATATTCTCAGGATTGTAGCTTTTGATACAAGAGCTTAAATCTGGCAATTTTAATATATCTAAAACCACCATAAATATACACTGGTGTTTTTTTTTTTTTTTTTTTTTTTTTTTTTTTTTTTTTTTTTTTTTTTTTTTTTTTTTTTTTTTTTTTTTTTACTGCAAAGTTTGAAAAGATACATTAATACAACCAGTTAAACTATTGGATACATTGGAAATATACTTAAATTAATTCATTTAGATTTTTGAGTACTGTCCCAAGGCTTATAGAGCATTTAGAACTATGGATCAGAAACACTTTTTTATGCAAAAAACAAGCTTTTATAAAGTTGGTGCTGTAGATGCATCTATAAAAAAAAAAGATCAATAATAGACGTAAACATGAATTAATTTAAAAACAAAACTACCTGCAAAGAGGTATTTCAGATAAAAGCAAAATTAAAACGGAAGACAAGAACAATGAAGCCCAGACTGCCCAGTAACTATTCAAAATTAGAAGCACCAAAAAAAAATACCATATGAAAGAATAAACGAAATCCAAAACGAACCAAATATAAAACAAATAATAACCTAGAAAGTCAATAATATATGCCTGGGGACATATAAGGTTTTGTATAGACAGCGTCGTCGTAGAAACTTCAGAAAGGGCTCATTCGATTGGAAATTTAAATGGCTAGTTCCCTTTTTAATAGTCGAAAGTGATTTTAGGGCAACTGACACCCCAACAGGCGTCTTCAGCACATTTTCGTGCTGAAGACGCCTTGTTTGTATACAGGCGAAATATCCGCATTGTTTTGTTTTTGTTGTTTTCTTTTCTCTCCACTGGCCATAGTCTCGTTTGTTTGTTTTTTTTTTGAGATTTTTCTTTTTGTTGGTTTTTCCACCATTTCCCCAAACACATCCAATCAAAATTTTGATATAGCCTTTTTGTTCAACGTAGTTGAAAGTTCTGGAAAATTATATGTTTGACAGGACACTCCCTCCACAGTCTTCAGGGGCAAGGGTTATAAGTTATGCCCTGGGGGTATATATGGTTCTTATGGAAGGAATACTCGTATAAACTTCAGAGAGGGCTCATTTACTGTCGTATGGTTTGGTCGAAAACATTCGTAACTCACCTCCATCCGCTCCGTGTAACGCAGAATATAGCAATTAGATTTTTGTATGGTAATAAAGTTGACCTTTCTGTATCGGCGAGGCACTTTACCGCAAGTATAAGATTCTACCGTTTGCAGGAATATGCGTATTCTATAATGCTTTGTTTATGTTTAAATATTTAGCTTCGGAGTTACCATCATGTTTTTCGGGAATTTTAGTCTTGCGTACAGTATTCACGATAATTTGACACGATCTTCTCAGTTGGTGAGAAGACCAGCTATGGTCACGTCTAGGTCTGGGTTTTCACAACGCCATTTTGTTTCGTTAGTTTGGGAGACTTTGCCAGAGGAGTTGAGGAATGTTGGGGGTTTGCAGGAATTTCGTAAATTGTTAAATAACCATTGCTTTGATGTGTATATTTTGGATGGATTATTCTGGGCCAGTTAAGTGAAGTTTTTGAGGAGGGTTTAGTTACAGCTGAATATGTGAATGAATATAAATATTATAAATTTGTTGGGTGTTATTTGAACGTTCGGTGGTTTTCAGGACCAGTAAGTTGAGCTCTAATTTTTTTTTCGTGTTTTAGTAGGAGGATCTTCTCCCGTACAAGCTGGCTTCAGGGAATCGAAGATGCATACTTTATTTTTAAATAAACCCAGTGTTACTGTTACTGTTAAAAAGTGGCCTCTGCTAGAGTATTGTACCATAGTCGAGCAGTCTAAAGGGTTCTACCAGTTCTTCCACGCTGATATTACAACCACCAGGGATGTGACAAGTGTAATACCTGTAGGGGGAGTAAGGGCAACACTATTTAGCTTGAGGAACCACGACCTGTGTCACACACTAAATATATCCTAGCAGGGGGACGGTTCTTCCGGTAGATACTACAATGACAACAATTTTCAATATTCTCTTCCTAACCCCACCAGGGTTCGGGACAAAAGTCAAATACAATCGTAAAAAAAAAAACTCACTTGTACTTCCAATCTCCACTCCAACGATCTATCTATTATATACTTTCAATATGAACTAGATCTAACTTAAAAATTATATATCAACACAAAAAAGGAAAGTTGCCTCTGGCGTGGTCTAGTCTAGACACAGGCAATTTGAATATATCAAACCCCAAAACTGAATTTGCCTTGTCCATAAATTAAGAATCAATGGTCTGGAATTTAATATGCCCCTGTAATCATTCATACAGAATTTTAATACGAAGCCATCTTACTTTCTTTTGCGAAATTGTTTCCGAGAAAAAAGTTTATATTCTATATAAAACTTTTACTGTAGGTAAAAACCTAAGCAAAAAGGAGAAGAGATGTTTATCTAATAATAAAGCGGGCACGGGCCCCAACAATTAAGTTACATCAAAAACTGCAATCAACAAAGCAAAATTTAAAAGTAATAAAAATTCAGGACGGCACAATTCCAATCCAAATTCCTAATAATAATATTGATAAACAGCAAGAAAACTATGCCTCCCAAAGAAAAGCTACTATTATCAACAGTTATTGCAGAATCTCAAAACAAATCATACCATCAAAGATCCTTTCAAAACTCACACCGTGGCCAACAACACTTCTATATTAAGTTTATATGAAAAAAAAAAAATTCTATAAAAAAACCCTCCAAACAACATAAATAGAGCAGATATCATAAACTGGCTCAAAATGAGACATCTGTCAGAAAATTTAAAAAGTTACATAGATTAGACATTGTCACAATAAACTTGCCATAACGAGCTTCTTCTAAGAGTCTTCATCACTGAAACATCCCAGCTGAAGTATTAAGCAGTAAACTTCCCCTGTTGAAGCATTGCTTCTACTTCGTATTCTACTACGTCGAGTGTATCCAACTCTGGGGCTTTAGAACCTATAAGTAAAAGTCATTAATTCTATGCGTAATCATACGATTCGTCATGATAAAATATACTTTTGGATCATAACATAATGGATACGTCAAGACACATGAATGAAAGTATCAGTGTTTCGCCAATTTGTTTCGATAATTTTCATGATGATTGCTCAGAGGATAATAGTAGGGACAGGGAATTAAAACGTTATTATAGTTTGAAGGTTTGTCATAGGCTAGAACAAATAATTTTGAAACTATGCCCTTTAAACAACTGCAATAATGCTAAATGATAGATTTACTAGGCATATAAATGCATCAGTAGAAAATTATTTCAAAATAACGAAAAGATAGGTTTACAAAGTCCCAGGACCCTGGTGAATTTGTGGATATGAGTTATATAAATGAAACCATGGTTTTCAAACAGGATTGCTTTCCTGAATAACTATCCCCCTACCTTTAAAATTACTAGCTCAAGAAAAATAATACATATCGATATCGAGCAACAAAAAGAGGAAGAAAAGGAAAAAGCAATTCCCAAAAATGGACACTGTAAAGAGTCGTGCAACATTGATTTTATGTCATATTAACCTTTCCTGGATTTTTATTTCGGGGATAGCAAAAAAAAAAGCTTTTAAAAAACAAGTCAAAAATCATTCATCTGCATTTCGTATCGTTTTTACGAGTCGAACAAAATTTTGGGTGATCAACCTTATGTAACACAACGAAAGATCAACGGCTCACTTTGAAACTTGCGCAAGGCATTGAGAAACTTTGTCGAGGACTTGATTGCCACTAAACGTCGATATTCATTGGCCAATCAGAGGTGATCCCAGTCAAAGGGAATGTTACGCACTCGTTGCCTATTGCATTTGGTGAGTTGTAAGACAATATAATAAGATATGTAAAAGATCAACTGCCACAAAATTTTCACAAAACGTTTCTTTTCAAGGCCAAACGAAAATTACTAAGAAAAACAAAGCGAATGTTTCGATAAGACAACCGCGTCTCTTCTTTAGCTCAAGCAAAAAAAAATCAATGAAAATGCCAAAAAAGACAGAGAAAAAACTAAAGGTGGAGAGTCAATGTAAAAAAAAAAAAAAATTAAAACCAATGAAAACCCAAAATTAAAAATGATTAAAGTTCAATGTTCACCCTAACAGCCAAAAGTGAGTTTGGAATATTCGTGTTGGAATATTCTGGGATTTCCAACACTTACTAGAAAATAGATGTTGGAATATTCTGGAATATAAAACATCGGGATTCCCAAAGAAAGTCAACTCCAGGATATTTTAGATGCAATAAGAAGGATGATAGAGATATGATGGTAGAGATATCAAAGTAGAGTGTCTATTGGTATTAGACGTTCGAAATTCACCTGAGCAAATGATAAAAAATAAACCAGTGCTCCTTAGGTGTTTAATATTTAAGTTGACGGATCCGCAAACAACTCTGCGGCTGAAAAGCTGAAAGAACAGATTCGCCAGTTTAGAGATCTGCACAAAGAAGATCAAAATCATTGAATTAACGAGAGATTAATTAGTGTTAAACTAGTGATTGTTAACTAGTGTTAACTAGTGATTTTGTTTGTCTGTTTTTCTGCATTTTGTATTTTTAGCTATTACGAGAAATGTGGCGATAAAGCTTGCGAAATATAGACGAATATATTTGGATACCCAACCCTTCTTATTGTTCAGCTAAATCAATGAGTTTTTTCTTATTTCGTCTTATTAAATATTGTAATTTGAATGATGATAAGTTAAGGATTTGAACGAAGGAAATGCAGTACATCTGAAAATACGTGTTGGAGTATTGGGGGAATATAGAAAACATCGGGATTCCCGAAGAAAGTCAACTCCAGGATATTTTAGATGCAATAAGAAAAAAAAAACGAAATATGATGATAGAAACATCCAAGTAGAGTGTCTCTTGGCATTAGACATTCGAAATTCACCTTAAAAAATGATAAAAATTAGCCAGTGTTGTAGAGGTTTTTATTATTTACGTTTTTTTGGTAAAGCTTTCTAATTTAGTTAATTATTAATTTAGTAAAAATATATTAAGACGCAAATACAAAGTTTTCAAAATACCACTTTTTTTATTAAGATAAAGATACAAATCGTGGAATGTGTAAGCTTGGAGGGAACTTGCTCAATAGCCAATTCCCTGGCTAAATTCGTCAATGAACCGGAAGGACGTGGTTGGTTTTTCATATATATACTCAGATTTTTGAGACTGAGAACAGACTTTTTGACTTGCAGGGCGAACCTCTGCCCGTTTATTATCTTGTTAGAAATACCTTGGGATCTTGTCGGATTACTGTAAGTGTCTGTATCTTATTAAATATTATTGTAGTTTCTGAGACTTCTGGTCTACTTGGGACAGCCAGTCCCAGTAGAATATCTATATCTGGAATATTATATGTAAATTGAATAAAAGTATTGTATTTTAGACAACTCTCTACGATCTACCTTTAGCCCCTCGAACATACCCAGTCGGTACGCCTCATTAGTCCGGTCATAGCCTAAGGCACGCTACCAAAGTTTAATTACCTTAGGGCCATAGTTTATCTCCCCTATAAAGGGAGAATAAAGGCATCTACGACTACAACCCCCAAATACCATAAAATACGCTTTACAACAACTGGTGGCTGTTGGAAAAACTGGGTCGAAGAGACTAAATAAGGTTGCAAAATAAAAAAAAATCGAAATGACCGTATTAGAGGGGGAAAGTAAATTTACTTTGCTTTTAGCGGCGCTCAAATTAGCAAAACTTCGAGCAGCTTTGCTCGAACTTTGGCTATTAGAAATAGATTTGTATCCCCTCAAAGATTTGGGCACAATAGATAAAATGGAAAAAAGGATCGATCAAAAATTGTAAAATAGAAAAAAAATACAGTATCTAGTTTTTAGCAAGTAGAAGCAAGTGTATAATTAGTAGTTTTTTAGTGTTAGTAATAAATGCAATGTAGTAGTGCCGTATATTACTAAATAATAAAGTATTTGTACGTGAATTGAAAGAATAAAATAAAAAATAATACGCAAAGAAAAACAAAATATAGCTGGACCGATGAAACGTTGGTAGAAACAGAAGAATTTTAGGCATAATAGTTAGCAAATAGGGTCCTAATTCAGCCTTACTACAGGTACAGGCTATGGACTTCTTGTTCAAGGATAACACTGCTACAATTTAGCAAAGGAAGCACATAAATTGTGGTCCGAGCAATTATAGGTTAGAAGCTGCCATTTCCGAGTGTTTTAGGAGTAGAGATGCTTTGAAAATATGGCATTTTCCGACGTTATAAGCAATAGAATTAACTTTGTTAAAGCTAACAAATACTAGGTTAGTTGTGTAGTTTCACAAGCAAAGGGAAGGAAAAGATATATAAAATATATAATTAAAGTACTTGAGGAAAGGAATGAAAAGAAAAACGAGAAAAGTAACCTTATAAGTTAAGAAAACAAATGTGGAAGCTTAGGCAAAAGTCGCCAAGGAAGCAAAAAAAAAGAGTTGTTACCCAGCTGTGATGGGAACTCTGCATAAGGCAAGAGGTTCGGTGAAAGAAACCGTTAATCACAGAAAATGGAGGCATGGGGATAGGTCTTAAAAAGGTCTCCTTTACCTACACAGAGAGGACCTTCGTCTGAATAATGGTGTTAGAAAAAGTTCAAATTTTGAATAGCTCCGCAAAATGAGTCACAAGAAAGTTAAATTTTGAATTTTAAACCATGGCTGCTTTTGAGCCATGTAGATGTAAACAAGCCAGTGTTCATGCTTGTTACAAAGAACATAAGCCACATTAGGAAAAACAGAGAAGGCAATGCATCCTTTTGGAATAGCTAATAATGATAACTCTGGTCCGCTCTTACGGTTACTCAATGACGAATCATCCTCAAGTCTAGTCTGATTTATAAATCATAGAGTTTAGTCGAATATCAGATAGATTTTATATCAGATAAATACGATCTGATAGTGCAAATCAAATAGAGTGAAGCCAATAGTCCCTTATATCCCAATTAGTCGACAAATAGATTGTGCCTAGAAAACCAACAGAAGCTTATCACGGAAACAATTACACAGGGCGTTAATAGGTGACACGTAACTTTTAAAATAGGTGTAGTGAAACTAATTAAATTACACATATTTAGAATCAGCATTAAAAGGCGATTCTTTTGATATGTATATTGAAAAAAAAATTTTTGGGGGGATGATTTAAAAAAAAAAAATGTTTTTTAAGAATTTTAAAATTATTATAATGGGAAAAACAGCAAGAGTTTACATTAAGTGCTCTACATGTACAAGCTAGCTGTAATCTTATTATAAATATTAGAAGATATAATAAATTAAACACTTACCAATAAGCGGTGTATATAAACAAGAAGCCGTAGATAAAATGGGTCACAATTTAAAAAGTATAGCACCATGTAAAACAAAGTTTTTTTTTTTTGTCTCAGGTATAAATAATTTCACATATTAAATAAATTCACGTCGCACCATTAACAGAAATAACCAGGTCGAGGATATTGCAGGTGACACCGATGACAGGACAATTGGCATTTAAAAAAACGAACTAGCACTTCTAAACGTCTTGTCATTGGGGGGGATCCACCAAGCTAACCAAATTGATATTAGAAATATCGGTCAAACTGGAGAAGGTTTGGGCTGAATGTTCGCGTAAAATCCTTCTTGCTAAAATAAATAGCAAGAGGAAAGATTTTACGATGGCACTAAACCATAAACTTGTAGAACAGGGTAATAGTCAAAGTATCACGAAAGGGAAAAATTGCACTCAGTGACTGTATAAAACTAAGGGCGCAAATTAAACTGAGAATAATACCAGACGCGAATAATATAAAAGTTTATAGGGAAACCACAATAGGTGCTGATAACCCCTATCTCTAAACAACTTTTGGCACGAAATAGGCACTAATTTTTGGTGAAATACCACAGATATGGAATATGTGTCTGCGATGAAAACCACACAATTTTGTGGAAATCAGAATATCGTTAAAAAAAATTTCATGAATAAATAAAATTTATTTATACGTGAATACATAAAATTCTAGGGCATGACGCACGAATTCTCAACTCCAATAAGCGACAAAGAGGGTTTAAACAAATTTTTTTTAAAGCCAGTAGGCGCCACCCCGTAGTGACAGAAGACTTTTCAAAAGAATGTATGTTAACCGTTTTTTTAATACGAATTCTCTCAGAGGTAGGAAAATATCCTAATATCAGCTTTTTGCAAAAGTTAAAAAGGGTGGTAAAAACCAACACAAAAATAACGAAAGAAAACAAAAGAATTATTACAAGCTTTAAAAGAACAAGCAGATTCAAAGAAACTGATAGAGATGTTTCAAAAAAGTGATATAAAATGGATACTCAGGCTTTCAAATCACTCCTGTGAAGTGATATATAGTCCGGACCCGTTAAGGAAAACAGTATACAAAGATAACGGGAAAATAGTAACCAATGAATTGTCAAGGCTACGAACTTATTTTCCAAATTTTTGTTTAGAACCCCTAAATATGCTGGAGAGCCCTATAAAGCGTAAGACAGCATATTGCGGGAGGAAAAAAAAACCTTTATAAGAATACGGAGGGACATAGGGTAATATCAATTTGTTCTTGTAGACAATGTGGAAGTTTTACTGGTGGGCTGTTTTATCGATATTATTCTTGGAGAAAAGTGCTAAGATGACAAAAACAAAATTAGAGGGCGAGAAAGTACAAGTAGTTGACGGAGGAATTATAATACAAATACGCCAGGTGAGAATTGTAGAGAATTACTGGCAACTCCTATTTGAATAGATTTTTAGAAACATTTACAAAAAATGCTAGATACCATAAGATTAAAAAAAGGACTCTTATCAAAAGATAATCGAAGCCTTTTGTTGAAAACTAGTAACCGAGAAGAAAAAATAATTTCGCGAAAAACCAGATATGAAAAATTGCAAATATATCCCATAGCTTCGAGCAATCGGGGCTTCAAAATTGTACGCAATAAAAAACAGACAGTTGAAGCGATAATGCATGTGACGAAACACCGTACAAATGTTAATGGTCAATCACTAATAGAAGAACAAAAATAAAACGAATATAGCTTTCGAAGATATACAAAAATATTATTTGGAAATAATACATGCCAATATCCCGAGGAAGAAAAGACAAAAATATCGAGCAAAACAATATTTTCATATCGAAAAAGAAAAAAAAATCGTTATGGCTAGCACAGAATGAAAAAATCTCCAGTTTAAATTGGACTCTAGGGGAAATTTACAATATATTCAGTAGAATAGAGAATTTATTGATTAATGAAAGTAAAGAAGATAAGCCGTTTTATGGAGAATATTTAGCCGCAAGCATGTTAGAGCTAATGACACATCTACAAATTTTAAGTGGATTATACAATAGAAGATCAGAGAGCATTAGGGTTATTACAGTTAGGACAGATTCCGAAACTTCTGTTGCCTCCAAAGGAGTTAAAAGAGATCTTGCAAAAATACATACAGTATTTTGTATTAAAGGAAGGGTACTATGAATTACCTTCGGGGTTAGACCCGATAGACCCTTAAGCTGGTATGCTAAGCTATTAAAAGCGTCTTATTTTATATTAGCGGGAAACCTCCGAATAAATGTGTGAAAAATACCCCTAGTTCAGAAAATATAGCGTATTTACAATGTATCAAACTTTTCCCATGGCAACAGGGGCCCTACAGGGAGTAGTAATCACCATGACATCAACTTCAGCGTATGTAACTAGTAGAAAACACCGAGAAAGAATAATTTCTCTAGAAAAAATTTGGGGTCATGGCACGTTTTAGAAATGGTATTTTTAAACTAGAAACTGACCCAACAAAAAGGACTAAAAAGGACACAAAATGGGAATAGTTTAAATTGCTGGGAAAACATAATTCTAGAAAATCGACAATGCATTCAAAAAACATGCCATTGGGAAGTCTCTAAACCTTCAAAAACAACTGAAGGAATTATAAAAGCAAGCGTATCAGAAGTATTAGTTTCAAATAATGTTACGTCTAGATGGAACTTGTGTTCAAGACAGAGAAATACCAAATTTTCCGCTAGTTATATCGACAATGTCCAGAATGTAATCTATGGTACTAAGATACAAATTTCATTCTTAAAGAGAAAATAGACAAAGATCAGAAGAAAACACTAATAAATTAACTCCATTAAAAATTAAAACAATTTTTACCAGGCAAATTGGAAATTATTTTCAAAAAAGGTAGTAAACATCTAGTAGAAATTTGGAAAAAGAATTTTAAAGAATCTATTAGTTGGGCCCAAATGCTGAAAGATATAAAACAAGAACAAGAAATAGCCATTAGTTAAGCAGAAGTTACACTGAGAGTAATAAGGGAAGAAAGCATTCCATTCAATGAATTATTTTTAGTAGGGTGTATAATGGGCACAGTATGTGTAAGTCTATTTACACTTATAACAGTTTGGATTATTTATCAAAAGAGTAAAATACAAGGTGTCAGACAGGAAGTAACCGAATTACAAGAATTGACGATAACGCCAAGGCAATTGTAAAGGATCCAAGAATATGCAGAATACGCAGGGATTACGCGTTAATTTACAACACGTTCAAATTTTTTTGTTTTTTAGTGTTTATATATGATCTATATAAGGAATATTTATTACAAATGAGAATTTGGACAATAATTTGCGTTTTTAAAGCTTCTCCAGCTTATTGCGGCCGAATTTAGGGTTGCAAAAGGAGTATCGTTTCGCAGAATGAATACAATCAAACCCATCGAAGGCTACTGGCAAATCGCGATTAGGTTTGATGCTTCAGAGGCTTACCTACCCTCCAGAACCAAGTAACGATACTTGCAAATAATCTGGAAAGGACAAGAGAGAATTGAAAAAAACTCTTAACCCGCCTCTCTCACACACCCCTCAGGTAAAAGAAAAAGAAATAAAAGTATCATTATTTCAAACTCAGGCAACTTTGTTGTTCAATGTACTGAATAACCAAAATTAAAGGGGTTTTAGAAGATATAAAAAGAATGGTAATTACGCTGCAAAAACAAAAACAAAACAAAAACGAACCAGACAATACATTGGCCAAAAAGAAAGAAGCTTAATCGGTATTATAGGGGAAATCTCAGAACATATATTCGGTACGGTATCTGAGACAACGTGGAAGGAAGCAGAAAAACGAATAGGGAAAGTCGAAGTAACAAATCAAAATCTTCTACACTTGGTAGACAAACAACTAACAATCTTAAAACATCACGAAACAAGGATATCCCAAATCGAAGAAAAAGTTAATCAAACAATCAATACGCTTTCCATTTTTAAAAGGGAGATAACAATGCAGTATTCATAACTCTAAAACGAATAATAGGAAATCAAAGTCAAATAATAGAAGTATATAAATCTTCAGATGGCTCTACAGTTATTATCTAGTGCCATCATGGAATATCTCATGAATTTAATCAATTGGAGATAGAGTTTCTAACCCTATTGACGAAAAATTTACCAGCACGACTATTGTAGTTTCTGAGACTTGTGGTCTACTTGGACAGCCAGTCCCAGTAGAATATCTATATCTGGAATATTATATGTAAATTAAATAAAAGTATTGTATTTTAGACAACCTCTCTATACGATCTACCTTTAGCCCCTAAAACATACCCAGTGGGTACGTCTCATTAGTCCGGTCATAGCCTAAGGCACGCTACCAAAGTTTAATTACCTTAGGGCCATAGTTTATCTCCCTTATAAAGAGAGAATAAAGGCATCCACAACTACAACCCCCAAATACCATAAAATACGCTTTACAACACGTTGATACATACGCAAACAACGCAATGGCTGAAGAAGCTGAGAGAAGAGATTCGCCAGTTTGGAGATTTGCACAAAACAAGAGACAAACATCATAGTGTTAACCAGTGATTAATTAGTGTTAAGTAGTGATTGTTAACTAGTTAGATACCCATATCTTCTTATTGTTCAGCTAAATCAGTGAGTTCTTATTATTTCGTCTCATTAAATATTGTTATTTGAATAATGATAAGTTAAGGATTTAAGTGAAGGAAATGCAGTACATCTCAAATGCGTGTTGGAATATTCTGGGCTATGGAAAAACATTGGGATTCCCAAAGCAAGTCAACTCCAGGATATTTCAGATGCAATAAGAAAAAAAAATTAAATATGATGATAGAGATATCCAAGTAGAGTGTCTCTTAGTATTAGACGTTCGAAATTCACCTGAGCAATTGATAAAAAGTTAACCAGTGCCGCAGAGGTGTTTATTATTTACGTTGACGCATCCGCAAACAACGCTACGGCTGAAAAGCTGAGAGAACAGATTTGCCAGCTCCTAAGGAGCGGTAGTTTCAACCATTAGTGATTTACATATCGTCCTGAAACAAATGACAACTTTGCGAACAAAGGTCAGAATGAGGTAAAAGCAGGAAAAAGTCAACGGACTGCAGCTAAACTAGCAGACGAAAAAATGCATTCAATTTATAATTCATGAATTTGTTGATTAACCTGTGAGATTTAGTTAGATGTGACGGACCTGGGTTAGGTGACCTTTTTTGTTTGTTCGAGTAGATATAGTCTTCACTTACAGTAGATTCCCATTTATGCACTGATTGTTAAGAGGAGAGTGACCCATGGTTTCACTATAGACAATCGCTTGGTTTTTGTTCTTGTGTTATGACGTCAGTGCTTGAAGTTTGTTTGTCTTGTTTGTTGTTTCTTATTTATTTATATATATTTTTTTCTTCGTGTTTTAGTTGTCGTATTTTTTTTATGTGTTTATATTTTTTTCAAACATTTTTTTTCGTTCTTTTTGTTTTTTTCCCATTGAGGAAGGTTCCCGGACGTGGGCCGAAATGTTCGGAACATTGTTTAATTAAAGTTTTGTCTTGTTTTTATTCACTTTTGCTCCACTGCTTTGTTGAAATTAAATCCGTTTTTTTCTTGCTTAATTTTTAGATGCAATAAGAAAAAAAATTAATATGATGATAGAGACTTCCAAGTAGAGTGTCTCTTGGTATTATTAAATAAATAAAACATGTTTTTTTAACTGAAAGTAAGGAGCGACATTAAAAATTAAAACGAACAGAAATTATTCCTTATATGAAAGGGGATGTCCCCTCTTCAACGCCTCGCTCTTTACGCTAAAGTTTAATTCTGTCCCACAACTTTTTTTTTTTTTAAACAATAAAAAACTTTAGAAGTTTAATTCAAATGTTTATTTTAATTTCGGGTTGCTATGGGCTATCAAACTGTTATCCTATCTCATTAGGTTTTTTTTGTCTGGTAATAACGTCTGATTCTTTTGTACTTCAAGTAAACTTTATTGGATTTTCAGTAAGAAGGGAAGAATTGGAAGTTCAAAACCAACAATTGTTACTCTTACACAACTACAAGTGGATGTTGCTGCCAGGAAATTTAAAAAATGATTATGCCAAGGCTACTCTTTATGAATGGAGTAAGAAACACGACTTTGTTACCGCACCAGGTAAATCCTGCCCACCTGGACTACGAGACTTGGGATAAGAGACTTGACGAGAGATTTTACGCTAAAGTTCAAATTTTGTTCGAATCACAAACCCCTGAATCAAAAAAAAGCCGTTTAATTAGAATAGATAGCTCTTTTGAAAGCACTAAAAAATTATTAGCGTAAAAAAGCAAGGTATTGACTAGGGGGCAAACCCCCTCATATGCGTAATAATTTCTGTTCGTTTTAAGCTTTAATGTAGCCTTGATGAAAGAATCCTTACTTTCAGTTTAAAAAACTTGTTTTTTTTTATTTAATTTCTGATCGTGTTTTTAATAATGCTGGGAAATCCGGCGCCTAGTTGGCCTCCAATTTTTTTGGTCACTTAAAAATGGTACTAGAACTTTTAATTTCCGTTCGAATGAGACCTCTCACGATATTCTAGGACCACTGGATCGATACGATCACCCCTGGGAAAAAAACACGCATCCGTGATCTTCCTTCTTGCAAAAAATACAAAATTCCACATTTTTGCAGATAGGAGCTTAAAACCTGTACAGTAGGGTTTCCTGATACGCTGAATCTGATGGTGTGATTTTCATTAAGATTCTATCTTTTTTTAGGGGGTGTTTCTCCCTTTTTTTTGAAAATAAAGCAAATTTTTTTATGCTGGTAACTATTGATGGGTAAGACTAAACTTGAAGAAACTTTTATATTTGAAATCAGCATTAAAAACCCAATTCTTTTGATGTATCTACTGGTATCAAAATTCCGCTTTTCTAGAGTTTTGGTTACTATTGAGCCGGGTCACTCCTTCGTTACCACGAACTGTTTGATACGTTCGAAATTCACCTGAGCAAATGATAAAAAATTAGCCATGTTTGCAGAGGTGTTTATTATTTACGTTGACGCCTCCGCAAAGAACGCTGCGGCTGGAAAGCTGAAAGAACGGATTCGCGAGTTTGAAGATTTGCACAAAGGAGAGGAAAAAATCATAGCGTTAACTACGAAACTCAGAGAGGAGAGAAAGTACAAAATGAAAAATAAAATCAAAAAGGGTGAAAAAACGAGGATTTTGTCAGCCAGCGAACCATGAAGATGACAAAATATAAGCAAATATTTCGACAAGGACCTCCGCCAAGTCGTCCTCAGGTGCTAAACAAAAAAAGAAGAAAAAAAAAACGAAAATCTAACCTTTCGAAGCTTACTGTACAAAGACAGAACAGACACTGAATAAAAAACCAGGCAGGAATCAATGAAAATGAATTTACCAAGATGATTGTGCAAAGATCTTTCGTCTTGCAATAACTTTAGCTGGTCTATAATTTCGGTTTTCATTAGATATGCAAATAGGTTCTTTTAAGTTTTTTCGGGTGAAAATATTGATTGAGTCCTTCAAGATTAAACTGTCGTAAATTGGGCTTAATGAAATATCTCCAGTATCTCTATTTATTGCTAAATTTTGGTTCATATATTTTTTTATCTCAATTACCTCCTTAAAAGTTTGTGGTACGCCATTAACAGTTTTGATATTGAGGTTGCCTCGTCAAACAGAACTAGATGGGTCGGGTTTTACGAAAATATGCGAAGCCAATGCCGAATCAAAGTTGTCATTGTTATTTTTTAATCTCAGGGACTTATCTATTGAATTTTTTGTGCTCTTGCAAACGCTCACCTAGTTGTTGATGGGTCCTACCAATGTAAAACTTTCCACAAGAACACGGGATTCTGTAGACACCACTACCCAGTACAGGGTCTGTTTTATCCTTTCCTGAGTTAAAAAAATGTTCAACCTTTTGTTCGGTTTTGAAAGAAACAGAGAGATTATGTTTATTTAAAATTTTTCCAAGTCTATCGCCAAGTTTCGGGATGTATGGTAAAACGATGAAAGTTCTTTTCTCAATTGCCGGTGTAACTGAATCAAGGGGGACAAGCTCCCTATTTTTTTGTTCTTTTATCTTTTTTAATCGTCTATCTATTATATTTTCAATGAGTTTGATTGGGTAACCATTGCAAAAAAGAATATCCTTGACATAATTTAGTTCAGAATTTATATGATTACGGAACAAATTTTTAAAACTCTGTCGACTAAAGAGATTACTACCCCTCTTTTCACAGAAGGAGGGTGATGGGAAGAGAAATGTAGATATCGTTCATTATGAGTCGCTTTCTATATATAGAAAATTCAAGACTAGGATTAGTTTTTTATAATCAAAACATCTAAGAAAGGCAGCTTACCTGAATCTTCGAGTTCCATTGTGAACTGGAGATTCGAATCAAAAGAGTTCAAATGTGCCCACATTTGAACTCTTTTGATTCGAATCTCCAGTTCACATGGAACTCGAAGATTCAGGTAAGCTGCCTTTCTTAGATGTTTTGATTATAAAACTAATCCTAGTCTTGAATTTTCTATATATATAGAAAGCCGACTCATAATGATCGATATCTACATTTCTCTTCCCATCACCCTCCTTCTGTGAAAAGAGGGGTAGTAATCTCTTTAGTCGACAGAGTTTTAAAAATTTGTTCCCGTAATCATATAAATTCTGAACTAAATTATGTCAAGGATATTCTTTTTTGCAATGGTTACCCAATCAAACTCATTGAAAATATAATAGATAGACGATTAAAAAAGATAAAAGAACAAAATAGGGAGCTTGTCCCCCTTGATTCAGTTACACCGGCAATTGAGAAAAAAACTTTCATCGTTTTACCATACATCCCGAAACTTGGCGATAGACTTGGAAAAATTTTAAATAAACATAATCTCTCTGTTTCTTTCAAAACCGAACAAAAGAGTTGAACATTTTTTTAACTCAGGAAAAGGATAAAACAGACCCTGTACTGGGTAGTGGTGTCTACAGAATCCCGTGTTCTTGTGGAAAGTTTTACATTGGTAGGACCCATCAACAACTAGGTGAGCGTTTGCAAGAGCACAAATTTCAATAGATAAGTCCCTGAGATTAAAAAATAACAATGACAACTTTGATTCGGCATTGGCTTCGCATATTTTCGTAAACCCGACCCATCTAGTTCTGTTTTGACGAGGCAACCTTAATATCAACTGTTAATGGCGTACCACAAACTTTTAAGGAGGTAATTGAGATAAAAAATATATGAACCAAAATTTAGCAATAAATAGAGATACTGGAGATATTTTCATTAAGCCCATTTACGACAGTTTTAATCTTGAAGGACTCAATCAATATTTTCACCCGAAAAAACTTAAAAGAACCTATTTGCATATCTAATGAAACCGAAATTATAGACCAGCTAAAGTTATTGCAAGAAGAAAGGTCTTTGCACAATCATCTTGGTAAATTCATTTTCATTGATTCCTGCCTGATTTTTTTATTCAGTGTCTGTTCTGTCTTTGTACAGTAAGCTTCGAAAGGTTTTAGATTTTCGTTTTTTTTCTTCTTTTTTTTGTTTAGCACTGAGGACGACTTGGCGGAGGTCCTTGTCGAAATATTTGCTTATATTTTGTCATCTTCATGGTTCGCTGGCTGACAAAATCCTCGTTTTTCACCCTTTTTGATTTTATTTTTCATTTTGTTACTTTCTCTCCTCTCTGAGTTTCGTTTGTCATGTATAGCCAGTGTGGTCTAAGAATGTATATAGCGTTAACTAGTGATTAATAAGTGTTAACTAGTAATTAATAAGTGTTAACTAGTGATTAATTAGTGTTGACTAGTGATTCTTAACTAAGTGTTAACTAATTCACAACAACAGATTTAAAAATTGTTTATTTAATTTTATTATCAATATGAGTCTTTTTCCCTATATTACGTACTGATAGATTTTGCTAATTCTGCGTTGCTTACTACCTCATCGTTCACGGCGGGTATTTGAAAATTCCGTGGCAACATGTAAATGAATTGCATACAATTATTTGTCTACATTCGAGAGGTTCTATCAAAAGGCGAACACATCCAAGAAGGATATTTTGGAAGATGATGCGATGAGATTGGGATGGACGGTTTTAATCCATCTAGATGAGCAATGTAGGACTAGGAGTACAACCCAGTTAACACTGAATGGTTAGTGGTTAGGTAGTTTAGAGAATTTATGTATGACCTTTACAATAATGTAGACAATGTAGAGTATGAGTCAGAAGTTGATTTTAAGGAAAGGTTCGAATCTTATTTTGCTACAGGATATACTTATAAAGACAGTAATGAAACAGCTATTAAGAATATAGCAGCAGCTATGTCTCCTACATCTGATAAGAAGCTCCCTGATGGGTCTGAAGTCAAGTTTCCGGGGACACAGGTTTTACATACAATTTAAACTGATATATCCCGACTTATTGTCCTATTCACTCTCACTCTTTTTGCCTGTGGGTCTGGGCGGGTGTTTGGCTTATTCCAATCAAATGTGAATTTCTTATGTTTTAAGAATGTTTCATGTCATTCTAAGAGATTTTAAAAAAAGTTGAAAAATAATGTCAAAAAAAGTGAATAATTTTCGAAGTCCAAAAAAAATTTAGTTAAAAAAAAACATAGTTTGTTTTTCATGAAAAAATATATTGAATGAGAAACCATCAGTCCCTCATCAATAGGAGTAGGGGTATGCACAAGAATATGTTTTAAAATTTAAATCAAAAGTGTCATTCTATTTTTCTGATATGATTTAGAGATGTAAAAAAAAAGTTGAATAATTTCGAGGTCCCAAAAAATTTTAATTAAAAAAATAGTTTGTTTTTTCATGAAAAATTTTGAATGAGAACCATTAGTCCTCATCATAGGAGTATGGGTATGCACAAGAATATGTTTTTAAAATTTAAATCAAAAGTGTCATTCTGTTTTTCTGATATGATTTAGAGATGTAAAAAAACTTGAAAAAAATACTATGTTAAAAAGTAAAAAAAATGAAAAAAAAGTTGGCTATTTTTCTAATAGTAAAGGTCATGACTAACATATCTATAGCATTCTCATTTTGAGTTTGGAAAATATTAAATATAGTTTTAATGTTTTAAGTATGTTTCATCTCATTCGAAGACATTAAATAAAAGTTGAAAAAATATATCTGTTAAAAGAAATAATAAAAAAAGGTAAAAAAAAACTTCAAAAAAAATCAAAAAAATGGGGGGGGGGGGCACATCATGTCTCTGGGCAAGCATAGAGTACAATTGTTAGAGCCATAAGCATATTTCATGTCTTTTTAAGATACGTAAAAAAAGAAAAAAAGTTGAATAATTTCGAAGTCCAAAAAATAAAATTTAGCCCAATAAAAAAAAGTGCTACTACAAACAATATTTTTCTAATAGTAAAAGTCGCGAAAATATATCTATATCATTCCCATTTTGAAGTTGGAAAATATTAAATTGGAATTTTTTATGTTTTAAGTATGTTTCATGTCATTCTAAGAGATATAAAAAAAGTTGAAAAAATATATCATGTTCAAAAAATAGAAAACAAATGTTTAAAAACAAATAAAATTTCAAAAAAAAATTAAAAAAATGGGGGGGCAACAAGTTGGAGGGGAGGGGTTGCCCTTCGAGTTTTGGGGATAGGGGACCTTTGGGGGTTGAGGTCTCTGGTGGTTAGGGTCGTTGGTGCTTTATGATCCTTGTTGGTTCGTACTCATATACACCTTACAACTTGATTTGCAAGGATTTCTAAGGTTTGTTCTGAATTTTTTTATTAAAATTCGTTTCTTGCCATCTACATCTCTCTTAGTATCAACTTTTTAGTATACTATAACGTTAGACCCTATTTTAAATTGACAACACGGTTCAAACACTACTTATGTATTATGCAGAACACATCGGAGAGGTAAAGCTAGGTCAACTCACAATGTCATTCTATCATCGTTAGCCATTTTCATAGATTGATGTTGTTTCAAATTTATAACAAATTACCTGAGTTAACAACCCCGAGGGGTTACCTTAACTGACAATCAGTTTAAAACCTTTTTCTCCATCTTCATATGATCCAATTCGTAAATGTTATCCAGCTCTGTTTTTTCCCTGTCATTCAATAAGATCTTTCGTACAGTCCAATTCGCGAATCCCTTATCCTTTTTTTGGCAAATATAGTTAGCTTTTAACAGCATATGTCAATCAAACGATTCTAAGTGTAGCATCCTATTTTTTTTAATTAGCAGCATCGTACATTCCTATGAAACTAGTCTTGAGTTAAGGCAATTGTCCAAAAAATCAGAAACCATTCTGATAGCACATACTTCAAGAAAATGGAACAGGTGTTTTGTTTCACTTTGCTTGGAAAGGTACCAAGGAACATAAAGTAAGCAAATCCATAAGTACATGCTCTGGAAAGGTGCCAAGGAAACGTAAAGTAAGCAAATAGCACAGGAAGGAACATAGAGTAAGCAAATTTATTAGATGCATTCTACTCAAGAACTTGAGTGTGGTCACTATAACACGTAAGTAACGTAAATAAATGTAATTAAAATAATAAGATCAAAATAAATAAAAATAATTAAATAATTTTAATGATAAATTAGTAATAGTCAAAAAATAAATTATTAATTATAATAAATTGAAAACAGTTAAACAGTTAATAGGCTATATGAAAACAGTGAGAACAGTGAAAACAGGAAATGAATTTTAGCCCCCACCCCTATTTATACCAATTTCAGGGTATATATTTGCACATCAGGAGGGTGGAGGGAAAGTTTAAACTTACCTCTCATTTACATCAGAAATAAAATTCATCCCCACCCCTCTAATGTACAAATACATACCCTGAATTGGTATAAATAGGGGTGGGGGCTAAAATTCCTTTCCGACAAAAATGATTATTATATTTGGAAAGAGCATAAAAAAAGGCAACGAGTGGTATGTTTACTTTATTCGTAAGTCAATAATATGATCTGCGAAAAATTTACCCCTTTTTCTCCCCCTAAACCCCAAACAACAACAGTTTAAATATCGTCAACGCATTGAAAACCACGCTATGCATTCATTTCTGTATAGCGGTGTCTTGAATTAACCCGTACAAAAACGGTTTTTCTGTCGCGTCTCCAGTTTGTAATATATAAAGAGTGCGTTTAACATAGAAGTACCGCGGTGTGTACCATTAAGCAAAACAGTATCCAAATTTTTAAATAGTCTAGTATCATTTCTCCCGATGCTTGTATAATAAACGCCGAGCCGCTCAAGTTGTTCATTCATTGACGCATTATAGACCCGGTTTTTTTTCGTTAGTTTATTTCAGCTTAGCCTGAGACAAGAATAAGAGAAGTGACAGAATAGACGGAAAATATATAATTTGGGCTATATATTAGTACATTAAGGGGTGGGGGTAAAGTATTTGGAAAATGTGAAAAGTTAAAAACAATTCTTACTTCTTAATTTTCAGAATTTTTGTCCCTTACACATTTTGCATGCCGACACGCTATAGTTTACCACCACCACCACCCCTAATATGCAAATATATAGCCCAAATTTGTTTATAAAGTATTTATTTTTTGGGTACATTTTTTCGCAGTTCATATTATTGACTTACGAATAAAGTAAACATACCACTCGATGCAGGGGGCGGGGTACAGTTTCAACTTACCTCTCATTTGCATCAGAAAAAAAAATTTATGAATTTCAGCCCTCCCCCAATATAGGCTATACCTAACCTAACCTAACCCAACCTAACCTAACCTAACCCTGAATTGGCATATATAGGGGAAGGGGGCTGAAATTCATTTCCGATAGAAATACTTATTATATTCGTAATCAGCATAAAAAAAAGGCATCGAATAGTGTATTCACTTTATTTGAAACTCAATAATATGATTTGGTATATATTGACCCTTTCTTCCATGTCATTTAGAGGGCAATAAATTGTCACAAAAGCAAATTTAAAATAAAAGAAGAAAATATACCCTGAATTGGCATATATACGGATGGGGGTGAAATTCATTTGCGGCTAAAATGATTATTATATTTGGAAAGAGCATAAAAAAGGCATCGAGTGGTATGTTTACTTTTGTTCGTAAGTCAATAATATGAATTGCGAAAAATTTACCCATACCTTTCTTCCATGTCATTTAGAGGGGAATAAATTGGCACAAAAAGCAAATTTAAGCATAAAAAAACGATAATATAAAATGCTGAAGAGCCGCAAATCCATTATTACCAATATCAGTCCTTTCACTGCGAATAAAAAATGCTTTTTATTCCTATTTCAATACTGCATAGAAAACAAACAAAACAGAGACTCACATTTTGAAAAATTCAGAAAATCATTCCAAACTGACTGACTTTTTATGGGATACCACCAGATGGCTAATTGAAAATAGTACAGTCTATATATAAAGAAAAAACCTTAGCCAAGCATTATATATAGAAAAAAAGGTCTAGCCAACTAGGCGGCTAATAAGAATGACCGTGTATATATATACAATCTTTAATTTAGCCAACTGGTTGGCTATTAGATCTCACCTATATATACATTGAAGCCTTAATTAGCCAACTAGTCAGCTAATATTAGAGTTCTATATACAATATAAAAATAGCTAACTAGTTGGCTATTAATGTCCAATGTATACATAAACTTTAGTTTAAAATAGCCAACTAGTCAGCTATCAATACAGTTTCTAATAGCCTACATATGCAAAATTAGCTAACTAGTTGGCTACTAAGATCCCATGTATATATAGGAAAAAATGTCTAGCCAACTAGGTGGCTAATAAGAACGACCGTGTATATATATACAATCTTTAAATTAGCCAACTGGTTGGCTATTAGATCTCACCTATATATACATTGCAGCCTTAGTTAGCCACTAGTCAGCTAAAATTAGAGTTCTATATACAATATAAGAATTAGCTAACTAGTTTGCTATTAAAGTCTCAGCTATATACACATTTAGATTAGCCAACCAGTTGGCTATTAGATCTCATTTCCCATGAAGACCTAATGTAAGAGAAAGAAACTTTACCAATAATACATTCTCTTTTCAGGCCATATGTGTTTACGCTACAAGCTGAATGGAGGAAGAAGGCCAACACAATATTTGCCGCGTTACTCCCAAACATGCTCTTGTTTGCAAGAAATTCAAGATATTGCTAGTTCTTGTTTTGTTTCAGTAAAAAATTGCATTATCTCTTTTTATTAATTTTTCCCAAATAAATTTTTTTAGTGTATACATATCTCAGCATGATGGATTTGAATATAAATTATTGCTGAATTCATTCATTCAATTACTGAAAAGGGCTTATCAATGGAGATACCACCAGATATATATATATATATATATATATATATATATATATATATATATATATATATATATATATATATATATATATATATATATATAATATATATATATATATATATATATATATATATATATATTATATATATATATATATATATATATATATATATATCTATAGATATATAATATATATATCTATATATATATATATATAATATATATATATAGCTCATATATATTTGTATAGCTATATAGCTTATATAGCTATATAGCTCTGTATGAATATCCATCTTTGATATTAAGGCGAAAGGTAGCCTAAATATTATGTAGATATGATGAACTATATGGAAAGCAATATATTCAGCGTATCCCTATATATGTCCCGGCCATCAAAGTAATTATTCCATTTTTTGCCAAAGGAAAAATAAATTAAATGGGCACTCCAAATAAATATCATTATACTTTGCAAAAATAATATACATTTTTCTTATTGAGGCCCCCCATGGTCTTTTCTAATTCCCTATATCCTCCCTCTTACCAGGCCCCCCCTTTTCATATAAAAGGTCAACACCCTTGCCCCCCTCCTTAAAAAATTACTTTTAGCTTCTTTTGGCACTCAACCTTTAGTACCATAATTTTTCTGTATAATTAGGATTTGGTAATCCTACAACCTCTTTTCTAATACCCTATAATTATATTAGGACTGAAACTTAAGAACTTTTTAGAATAATTAAACAGTTAGCCTATAATTATGCCTAATCAGATTAGTCACTGTCAAATAATTTCTGAAGGTAGCAGTTGAAGTAATTAATGGGCACGCACGCCGAGGCTGACTTTCCAAGTTAAATATTCGACGGAAAGACCCCCAACCCTTGCCATCCCCCACCCCGCCCCCCCACCCCCCCCCCCCCCGCCCCCCCCCGAATCCACATCTAATTCCCATAAATTATCACTGTTAGTACTGCTTATCAAAATAATTTTTCCCCGGGGCGCCCCCACATTTTGCCCCCCCCTCCGATAGCTTTCGTTTACCCCCGCAAATCTTGTTTTTTTTTCCCTAACCCTCCTTAGACTTAAAACGCCCCCCCCCCTCCCCCCCCCCCCCTCCCCCCACCCCTCCGCCCCTTGCAATAAAAACAAGTAAACTTTTAACAAAAGAGCGATTTTGTATCTGCATGGAGGGAACACCCTTACCCCCCTCCTCCACCCGCTAAAAAAACCCCCCCCCCCCCCCGCCCCCCCCACCGAAAAACTTGCTTTTAGCTTCTTATTAAGGCCTTGCGGCAACCCCGCCTGGACGCCAACCAAATAGTACCTACCCCCCCCCCCCCCCCGTACTCTGCTTTTTAAATTCGGGGGCTAATTAGGGACACTCTTATGAAAACAAGTTTTTGTTATATCCTGACGCGGCTTCTTTACATTTTTTTTAACCACCCTATTTAAAGAATGACTTAATGAAATCATTGCCCCAAACCTTCCTAAATTTCAAGCTCTCGTCCCACCCAGTGCAACTTTTGTAACACCATTGGAGACACCATTATCCTTGCCCCCCCCCCTTAAAAAAATTACTTTTAAGCTCTTTATAAACGATTAAATAAAAAAAAAAAACAAGTTTTTTAAACTGAAAGTAAGGAGCGACATTAAAACTTAAAACGAACAGAAATTATTCCGTATATGAAAGGGGCTGTCCCCTCCTCAACGCCTCGCTCTTTACGCTAAAGTTTGACTCTGTCTCACAACTTGGTCTTTATTTTTTAAAAACAATAAAAAACTTTAGCGTAAAGAGCGAGGCGTTGAGGAGGGGACAGCCCCTTTCATATACGGAATAATTTCTGTTCGTTTTAAGTTTTAATGTCGCTCCTTACTTTCAGTTTAAAAAACTTGTTTTTTTTTTATTTAATTTCTGATCGTTTTTTAGTTAATGCAGGGGATGTTTCCCCCCTCTTTAAAAAATCGAGTAAATTTTTCTCAGGCTCGTAGCCTTTGATGAGTAATACTAAACTTAATAAAATTTTATATATTTAGAATCAGCATTATAAAACACATTCTTTTGATACATTTATTGACATCAAAATTCCGTTTTTAAAAGTTTCGATTACTATTGAGCCGTATCGCTTGTTTTTTTATTGTTTTTTTATTACGTATATGTTATTACGTATATGAGGGGGTTCTCCCCTTAGTCAATACCACGCTCTTTACGTTAAAAGTTAAAAAAAATTTGATTCACAAACCCCCTGAATCACAAAGGCCGTTTAATTAGAATAGATAGCTCTTTTGAAAGCACTAAAAAAAAACTGTAGCGTTAGCGTAAAGAGCGAGGTATTGACTTGGGGAGAACCCCCTCACATACGTTATAATTTCTGTTCGTTTTTAAGTTCTAATATTCCTTCTTACATTTCAGTTGAAAAAACTTGTTTTTTTTTTATTTAATTTCTGATCGTTTTTTAAAATAATGCTTGGAAATCCGGCGCCCCCTTCATAGAAATTTCCCTTACCCCAAAGAAACATCCTCCACGGAAATATTATCCGGATTAACCCCCTCGTCTAGCCCCCCCCCCCCCTCCAGAAAAATCCTTCCTGAAAATGGTTGTATACTTCAATAACCAATAAATAATGCTGGCAAGTCCGGCGCCCCCTTCATGGCAATTTCCCTTCCCCCATGAAAACTTCCTTCATGAACAGATCCTCCAACATAACCACCGACCCACCCTTCCCTCCCACTACCAGAAAAAAAACCTCCTGAAAACTTCTGTATACTTCCCCAATAACCAATACTATATGTTAACATTGGGTAAAGTTCATAACTTTTAGCCCTCCCTCTGGGAACTTCGGGGGATTAAGTCATCCTAAAAGACATATTTATCATATTTTCGACCATTCTGAACAAAATGGCTATCTCAGAATTTTGATCGGGTGACTTTGGGAAAAAATATAAGCGTGGGAGGGGGCCTAGTTGCCCTCCATTTTTTTTGGTCACTTACAAGGGCACTAGAACTTTTAATTTCTGTTCCAATGAGCCTCCCACGATATTCTAGGACCACTGGGTCGATACGATCACCCCTGGGGAAAAAAAAAACAAAAAAAAAACAAACAAATAAACACGCATCCGTGATCTTTCTTCTGGCAAAAAATGTAAATTCCACATTTTTGTAGATAGGAGCTTGAAACCTCTACAGTAGGGTTCTCTGATACGCTGAAATATGATGGTGTGATTTTCAAAGGTTCTATAACTTTTAGGGGGTCTTTCCCCTTTTTTTTGAAAATCAGCCAAATTTTCTCAGGCTTCGTAACTTTTGATGGGTAGCACTAAACTTTGATGAAAGTTATATATTTGAATCAGCATTGAAATCTGATTCTTTTGATATATCTATTAGTATCAAAAACCGTTTTCTAGAGTTTCGGTTACCATTGAGCCGGGTCGCTCCTTACTTACAGTTCGTTACCACGAACTGTTTGAAAGAATCCTAGTTAGCTATTTTTCTTGTCTGTATATACATATACTCACCTCAGTAGCCAACCGGTTCGCTATTTAATATTTTCGTGTATACTTAGACTGTTTTTTGATAGCCAAAATGGTTGGCTATATCGAGCACATGCATAAATAAAACGGTTTGATATTAGCCAAGTAGTCTAAATATCATCTAGAGATTATGAACGAAAAGTAATATATTCCACACCCCCCTTCCCTTCCCGGCCCATCATAGTGAAATGATAGAAAGAGAAAATTTAAATTAATCGGTACTTCAAATCAACCCCGCCTCACCCCAACCGCTCAAGAAGTGAAGCTGGATTAATCCTAAGAAAATAAACCTAACTATGATAAAAATGTAATACTTTAGAAATAAATTTAGGCTATATATTTGCACATTAGGGGGGTCTGAGTGCAAAATTTGTTAGCCACAATTATTCTGATATTTTATGTAAGAATTGTTTTCTGACTTCACACTGTCCAAATAGTCCCCCCCCCCCCTAATTTGCAATTATATAGCCAAAATTACATATTTTTTCATCTATTCTATCGCTGCTCTCTGTCTTTTCTCATGCCAAGCCAAAAGAAACTATCGAAAGAAACCGGTTTACAGTGCGTCAATGGATGGACAATTTGAGTGGTCGGAGTATGTCATACAAGTACCATAATTTGTACTCTGCTAAAATAATTACATTTTTGTTAATCCTGACCGGCTCTTTTCTAACCCTATTTTTACCCCTTTTCACTAAATAAAGTCCAGTCAACACCATTATCCTTGCCCCCCTCCTTAAAAAATTACTTTTAGCTCTTTATGGCAGAGAATCCTAGTTAGCTATTTTTCTTGTCTGTATACACATAGACTCACCTCAGTAGCCAACCGGTTCGCTATTTTATATTTTCGTGTATACTTAGACTGTTTTTTGATAGCCAACTGCTTGGCTATATCGAGCACATGTATACATAAAAACGGTTTGATATATTAGCCAAGTAGTCTAAATATCATCTAGAGATTATGAACGAAAAATAATATATTCCCCACAGCCCCCTTCCCTTCCCCGCCCAATCATAGTGAATGATGGAAAGAGAAAATTTAAATTAATCGGTACTTCAAATCAACCCTGCCTCACCCCAACCGCTCAAGAAGTGAAGCTGGGTTAATCCTAAGAAAATACACCTAACTATGATAAAAATGTAATACTTTAGAAATAAATTTATGCTATATTTTTTGCACATTAGGGGGGGGGGGTAAATTACAGCGGGTCTGCATGCAAAATTTTGTTAGCCACAATTATTCTGATATTATGATGTAAGAATTGTTTTCTGACTTCACACTGTCTAAATACTCCCCCCTCCCCCTAATTTGCATTTATATAGCCAAAATTACATATTTTTCATCTATTCCATCACTGCTCTCTGTCTTTTCTCATGCCAAGCTAAAAGAAACTATCGAAAGAAACAATTTGAAATGGATCGGAGTATGTCATACAAGTACCATAATTTGTACTCTGCTAAAATAATTACATTTTTGTTAATCCTGACCGGCTCTTTTCTAACCCTATTTTTACCCCTTTTCACTAAATAAAGTCCAGTCAACACCATTATCCTTGCCCCCCCCTCCTTAAAAAATTACTTTTAGCTCTTTATGGCAGAGAATCCTAGTTAGCTATTTTTCTTGTCTGTCAAACAGTTCGTGGTAACGAACTGTAAGTAAGGAAGCGACCCGGCTCAATGGTAACCGAAACTCTAGAAAACGGTTTTTTTGATACCAATAGATATATCAAAAAATCAGATTTCAATGCTGATTTCAAATATATAACTTTCATCAAGTTTAGTGCTACCCATCAAAAGTTACGCGCCTGAGAAAAATTTGGCTGATTTTCGAAAAAAGGGGGAAAGACCCCCTAAAAGCTATAGAACCTTAATGAAAATCACACCATCATATCAGCGTATCAGAGAACCCTACTGTAGAGGTTTCAAGCTCCTATCTACAAAAATGTGGAATTTTCCATTTTTTGCCAAGAAGAAAGATCACGGATGCGTGTTTATTTGTTTTGTTTTTTTTTTTTTTTTTTTTTTTTTTTTTTTTTTCCCAGGGGTGATCGAATCGACCCAGTGGTCCTAGAATATCGTGGGAGGGCTCATTGGAACGGAAATTAAAAGTTCTAGTGCCCTTTTTTCTGTGACCAAAAAAAATGGAGGGCAAATCTAGGCCCCCTCCCAAATACGCTCATTTTTTTCCCAAAGTCACCCGATCAAAATTTTGAGATAGCCATTTTGTTCAGCATGGTCGAAAATATGATAAAAATGTCTTTTTAGGATGACTTGATCCCCCAAACCCCCCAGGGGGAGGGCTGAAAGTTATGAAACTTTACTCAATGTAACATATAGTATTGGTTATTGGGAAGTATACAGACTTTTTCAGAGGAGATTTTTTCTGGTAGGTGGGGGAAGGAGAGGGTCGGGGGCTATATGGAAGGATCTTTCCATGAAGGAAGTTTTCATGGGGGAAGGGAAAATGCCATGAAGGGGGCGCCGGACTTGCCAGCATTATTTATTGGTTATTGGGAAGTATACAACCATTTTCAGGAAGGATTTTTTATGGAGGGGGGGGGGGGGCTAGAGGAGGGATTACTCTGAAGAATATTTCCGTGGAGGATATCGTTTCTTTGGGGTAAGGGACATTTCTATGAAGGTTTGGCGCCGGATTTCCAAGCATTATTTAAGAAACGATCAAGTTAAATAAAAAAAAAAAAAGTTTTTTCAACTGAAATGTAAGAAGGAATATTCTCAGAAACTAAAACGAACAGAAATTATAACGTATTACCCCTTTTCCTCCAAGTCAATACCTCGCTCTTTACGCTACAGTTTTTTTTTAGTGCTTTCAAAAGAGCTATCTATTCTAATTAAAAAATTACGCCTTTGTGATTCAGGGGTTTGTGAATCAAATACTTTTTTTAACTTTTAACGCAAAGAGCGTGGTATATGACTAAAACGGAGAACCCCTTATATAAGTAATAACATATACGTAATAAAAAAAAAAACAATAAAAAAACAAGCGATACCCGGCTCAATAGTAATCGAAACTTTTAAAACGAAAGATGTCAAAAATGTATCAAATTAATGTGTGTTTATAATCAACCCCGCCTAAATATATAATTTTATTAAGTTTAGTATTACTCATCAAAGGCTAATCCTGAGAAAATTTACTCGATTTTTTAAAGAGGGGGGGAAACACCCCTACAAGTGAAAGAATTTTAATGAAATCACACCGTCAGATTCAGCGTATCAGAAAACCGATTACATAGTTTCAAGCTCATATCTGCAAAAATCTGCAACTTTGTATTTTTTGCCCAGAAGAAAAATATACGAATATAGAAGTTAGTTAACGTAAGTTAATTTGTAAAGACATCCATTTAGCAAAAGAAAAGTAAAATTTTTATGCAAATAAAAGCTGCATTAACTAAAAAACGATCAGAAATTAAATAAAAAAAACAAGTTTTTTTCAACTGAAAGTAAGGAGCGACATTAAAACTTAAAACGAACAGAAATTATTCCGTATATGAAAGGGGCTGTCCCCTCCTCAACGCCTCGCTCTTTTGACGCTAAAGTTTGACTCTGTCTCACAACTTTATTTTACTTTGCTAAACATAAAAAACTTTAGCGTAAAGACCGGCGAGGCGTTGAGGAGGGACAGCCCCTTTTCATATACGGATAAAGTTCTGTCAACGTTTTAAGTTTTAATGTCGCTCCTTTACTTTCAGTTTTCCCAAAAACTTAGTTTTTTTTTTTCTGTATATACATAGACTCACCTCAGAAGCCAACCGGTTCGCTATTTTATATTTTCGTCCATACTTAGACTGTTTTTTTGATAGCCAACTGGTTGGCTATATCGAGCACATGTATACATAAAACGGTTTGATATTAGCCAAGTAGTCTAAATATCATCTAGACATTATGAACGAAAAGTAATATATTCCACATCCCCCTTCCCTTCCCGCCCATCATAGTGAAATGATGGAAAGAGAAAATTTAAATCAATCGGTACTTCAAATCAAACCCGCCTCACCCCAACCGCTCAAGAAGTGAAGCTGGATTAATCCTAAGAAAATACACCTAACTATGATAAAAATGTAATACTTTAGAAATAAATTTAGGCTATATATTTGCACATTAGGGGGGTGGGGTAAATTACAGCGGGTCTGCATGCAAAATTTGTTAGCCACAAATTATTCTGATATTATGATGTAAGAATTGTTTTCTAACTTCACACTGTCTAAATATTCCCCCCCCCCTAATTTGCGATTATATAGCCAAAATTACATATTTTTCATCTATTCTATCACTGCTCTCTGTCTTTTCTCATGCCAAGCTAAAAGAAACTATCGAAAGAAACCAGTTTACAGTGCGTCAATGGATGGACAATTTTGAGTGGTCGGAGTATGTCAGACAAGTACCATAATTTGTACTCTGCTAAAATAATTACATTTTTGTTAATCCTGACCGGCTCTTTTCTAACCTATTTTTACCCCTTTTCACTAAATAAAGTCCAGTCAACACCATTATCCTTGCCCCCCCCCCTCCTTAAAAAAATTACTTTTAGCTCTTTATGGCAGAGAATCCTAGTTAGCTATTTTTCTTGTCTGTATATACATAGACTCACCTCAGAAGCCAACCGGTTCGCTATTTATATTTTTCGTCTATACTTAGACTGTTTTTTGATAGCCAACTGGTTGGCTATATCGAGCACATGTATACATAAAACGGTTTTATATATTAGCCAAGTAGTCTAAATATCATCTAGAGATTATCCTGGTGTAGACATACTCGCCACTACGAACTGAACGAAAAGTAATATATTCCACACCCCCCCTTCCCTTCCCGGCCATCATAGTGAAATGATGGAAAGAGAAAATTTAAATCAATCGGTACTTCAAATCAACCCCGCCTCACCCCAACCGCTCAAGAAGTGAAGCTGGATTAATCCTAATAAAATACACCTAACTATGATAAAAATGTAATACTTAGAAATAAATTTAGGCTATATTTGCACATTAGGGGGGTGGGGGTAAATTACAGCGGGTCTGCATGCAAAATTTGTTAGCCACAATTATTCTGATATTATGATGTAAGAATTGTTTTCTAACTTCACACTGTCTAAATACTCCCCCCCCCCCCCCCCTAATTTGCGATCATATAGCCAAAATTACATATTTTTCATCTATTCTATCACTGCTCTCTGTCTTTTCTCATGCCAAGCTAAAGAAACTATCGAAAAAAACCGGTTTACAGTGCGTCAATGGATGGACAATTTGAGTGGTCGGAGTATGTCATACAAGTACCATAATTTGCACTCTGCTAAAATAATTACATTTTTTTAATCCTGACCGGCTCTTTTCTAACTCTATTTTTACCCCTTTTCACTAAATAAAGTCCAGTCAACACCATTATCCTTGCCAGTTAGCTATTTTTCTTGTCTGTATATACATAGACTCACCTCAGTAGCCAACTGGTTCGCTATTTTATATTTTCGTGTATACTTAGACTGTTTTTTGATAGCCAAGTAGTCTAAATATCATCTAGAGATTATGAACGAAAAGTAAATTCCCTTGTTGTTCAAAGTGCGGGGTTGTAAATGTTCTGCCTTAGGTTTTTGACAATGACACTTTTCATGGTGAACTGTTTGTTTTGGTTTGAGGCCATTTTCGAAACTTTTCTGATCTTTTCTCAAATCTTGCGCATATATATTTTCAAAATAACATTTTACTGTTAACATTAATAAAAAAAAAAACGGTTACTATTCCTGAATCGGCAACAAATGGAAATTATTTTTACTTGACAGTTTTTTTTTAACGTAATTTTTTAGCCTTTGGTTTTTACAGGCTTTGATTTACAATTTACTATAGTGCTTGGGCTGAGGTTTATTATTTATTAGGTTGAAACTATTACCATAGCCATTATAAAAAAGTATATTTTGTTTGTAATTTTAACCACTCCTAAAACAAAGGTCACAACTGATTTGGAGTTGCTCTTGAGCACTTTTCTCTGCTAATACAAGAAGAGGCACGGCTTTTTTGGCATGGTTAAATTTGATGTTTAATCAACAATAAAATATTATATGATATGGTATAGAACAAAACTGACAGAAAGCTCAAAAAACACAAACAAAAAACAAAATGTTCAAGAACACAAATTGAATTTTAAACACACTTTTAAATGGTACTAGTCAGCTAAAAATTGTATTCACTATTCCAATTGCTGTATTTGACCATATAAGCAAACTAAGAATATTCAAGAATATTCATATTGCCACTTAATTGTCCAGATGCAACTTTTTTTGCGACTCATAAATACAGAATACTAAAAAGAAAAAAAAACACATAAATATGAACTATATGTTTTCAAAAATAGTCTTGTAAAAGATTATAACACAACTAAGAATTTACCTTTCGTAGCGAAAATATAGAAGCAATAAGAAAAAATTAAAAATAATTACAGTTTTCATCAAGAATAATTAAATTAAATACAAAAGGCTCGCGAACGCAAACTAAATTTTAACACACACTTTTAAATAATCCTTCAGATCATTGGGGCTTACTATTCAGTTCCTATGTCAGATACACAAAACCCCAAAAATATTATAGAACTATTACTGTTTACGTACTTATATGTAACCATTTTGTGATTTTTTAACAAATGAAAGAACATTGAAAACCTCACACAAAAATGCTATAACAATTGGTGGGATTACTTTAATACATAATTTGTTTTCTAGGAGCTTTTTCAATATTCTTTCATTACTTAAAAAATCACAAAATGGTTATATATAAGTATGTAAACGGTGATAGTTCTATAATATTTTTGGTGTTTTGTGTACGTTCTCTCAAAAAGACTGAAACAAATATTGATTAAGAACAAAAGCAGTTTCTATAAAAAAAAAATTAACTGAAGTCATCTTTTTATATTTTTTCATCAGTTTTCCAAAACTGATTACAACACATATACAATAATGAAATATCACTATCATGAAATGTCAAACAAGGTCAAATAATATATAAAAAGTGATATTTTTCATATTATTTAAAGTCAAACTTAAAATTACATTATATTGATACCCCATTCAAATAATATTTAATCCATTTAAGATTTAAAGTCATATGGCCAAAAGAAATATAGGTCTTTTTGTACTTCTATATTGTGTACAATGAGCCTAAATGAGGCAATAAAAACCTTTTTGAATAATGATTACAAGGCAATATAAAGCTAATGTTTTTCAGCAATTATATTTTGAAGGTAATACCTCGCCCCCCATCCTCCCATTTCCCAAAAAAAGCTCTTCAGTAATAGATGGTATTAAGACTGTCATAATGTATTTTGTATCAGTATGGGAGACAAGATGCTGCCTTCTATGAGATAACAAATTTAGGCGAAGTAAAGATTAATTTACTGTTTCTATGCTTTACTTGTACAATTTGACTTTTCCTTTTATGGGTTATATTCCCAAGAATCTAAGTATTCAATAATAATCATTTTATACGCTTTCGTTTGGTTGGCGGAGGCACAAAATCATGAGGTAGGACAGTTACATCTGGGTCCATAGGGCCTTCTATAAATACCTCGTAATCAGGTGTATCATGGTAAACTGCGCAATACCCATCCTCTGTTAGTTTAGAGACACATGCCAAAAGTGGGCCATAGCTCTTTCCCTTGAGTCCTTGAGTATTCACCATGACATACATTCCTATGAACCCTGCTACATTACTATTAAATGAGTTGCAGGAATTTCCACTCTGTGTAACTGATAGAGAAGAACTGTCTTTGTTTGTCTGAAATGATTTTTTCTCCAGAGTTTTACACCTTTTGCTCTTAAAAGAAATGGAAACTCCGTTGCGGACTGCAATACATTTAGACGCCATAGACCTGTCAATCCTGTAGTACCATTTCATTGCAGCTAACAGTGTTCTGGAGGTAGGCTTTGAAATTCTATTGTGGGATTCAACTGCATTAGTAGTTGCTGGCAAATAGTCCCACTCCTCGTCTGTAAATTTTGACAAACTCTTTCAAATAAGTCTAAGATTGTTGGCACGTAGCCACCACTGTGCCGAATGGAAATTCGAAGTCCATCCTCTTGAGAATTCTAGAGTATTACTTGGAAGGCCTGAGGAAAATTTCTGAATTTGAATCATGTTTGGTCTCCCTCCTAAAATTCCCAAATAACACTCCTGCTGCCTCAATTTGTGTTGATGCTTTACAAACAAGTTCGCATATAGCAGAAAAACAATCTTTTTCTGCTGTTGTTTTGCAAAGTTTTTGGATTGTTCGCCTTACACTGCGCATAAAATGAACCCTACAACCTTTGACCCATACCAGATCATTGGACCAGGAACTTTCATTCTCATTGATGTTAGATTGACTTACTGCTTTGTGTAGTCCTAATTTTTGAGCGTCTGAAAAGTCTGCAACAACAGCCAGATCAACAGGCAGGAAATTTGGAAAGTTTTCCTTAACAATGCAAAATACAGCATCAAATGATGTTTATATGCTTTTGCCGTCAAGTTTGACATCAGTACACGGGCGGCTACCACATACTGCATTGTTTCTTCATCATAAACTACAATGTTCAAAACAAATTTAAGCGGTGCCATGGTTCCAGGATATGTTACGTCTGGATAATAAAATCTGCTCTAGAAAGGAGATCAATTTGAAATGTAAAACATTAAAACGCAAAAGGAGTTACCATCTTCAACCGAAAAACTTTTAACGTATTCACCGGTTAAATTTAAAAGTTCCGAATTCACTGACTCGTCAGAGTGCTGTCCAGGAGGAATACTTTTTTGTATAAACTCATTAAATGTCCCTAGTTGCCTTTTAAGACTCACAAAATTGCAGTTTCGAGTTCGATCAACTACTTTCCTAACACGTTCCAAATTGGCAGCTGCTAGATTTTTTTCTGCAGGAATATAATCAAGACCAACTCCCTTGTGAATTTCTGCAACTGTAATATTGGGGGTCTTTATCTAAAGTCTTTGCTATGTCCTTTCGCACCTCCTGCGTAAGTCTATTTTCGGGTGGCCTGCTATGACTGTGAGCATTTGATTCTGGTGACACTTTGGGCCCTATAGCCAAAACCCATCGTCGTCGATCATCATAATCTATAGGCTTTACTAGGACAATCTTGCATTTGCATGTTTTCTGAACTAAATGAGAGCCTTGATGTGTCAAGCAGTTGTTCTTGGTAAAAAAGTTCTGCAATGCCACTGTACACCCCTTCTCCTGAGCACATTTTTACGCCAGCACACGGATTTACGTGTATAGTGACATTGAGCAATTCAGTTTCTTCAGAACATGTTCTGGGAATTCGGATGTTTTTTTTTCGTAGGAGGTGCAGAGCTTTTGAGTGTTAGCTGAATAAATCCTAAGGCAGGATCTCGACTGTTTTTATGTTTATCTGATGTCTTAGAATCCAATATGTCACAGTTTTTCACACGTAAATCACAGTTTCATTTTTCTCCGTATACCCAATAAATTTTAGATCTGATAAAGTGGCTTCTTTCCAAGTGGTGGATTCAATTAGTTTAACAACATTATCTACAATACCAGATATTTTCTTTCTTCCGTAGTTGTTGTTAGCTGAATCATTGGAAAAACTGATAAATCTGGACTCATAAAACAAATTTGGAAGTTCACAATTTGGAACAGAGCCTGTTAGAAAGAAATATTTTCGATATTGCTTTCTGCCGCAAAAAAAACAACTCACGAAGCTCAAAGTCCAACATTCCATAAGCGACAGACTGCCGGAGGAGAGCACTGAACCTTTTCTTTTTCTCAGCACCAATGCTTTGACAGGGGTATTCATCAAAATCATGACTATCCAATTTTTCAGCAAGATATTTGTCTGATTTTCCGACAAGAAAATTAAAAACATGGCTTTCGTAATGCCATATATACCACGCTTTTCCAATGCAGAAAAAGTATCAAACAGTTTTTGTAAGTCTTGTTTTCCCTGTACTTTTTCGTATTGTGCATTGCAGCTGCTGCAGCAAGGAGATGATTCTGCTCTGCAGCTTTCCCCAAAAAATGAAAGCTGCTCTTTTCGGATGCACTTTCCTGAGAATGCTGCGTATATATATTTTATAACCTTGGCAAAATCCTCCAAAACTCTTTTTTTTTGCGTCACAACCGAGTTCTTTCGTCCAATAAACACAGCGATGGAGATCATAACATTCGTTAAACAGTAAAACTGCCTTTGACTGGTTCTGATCCCTTCCCGCCCTACCTTGCTCCTGCATCCAAATTGATATATTTTTTTGGAAGCCCAAACCGAATTACACACCGGATGCTTTTGATATTTAAACCACATCCATAAGCAGTTGTGGCACAAAGAATTTTTATTTCGCCATTCTGCATTGCGGAATGGACATGCTTTTTGTCGGTAGTGGTAGAATCTCCAGTGTAAACAGCTGCCTTTATGCCATTTTGCAAAAGAAAAGAGCATGCTGTCTCCGCTTCCTTCACATATGAAAAGTAAATGATTGTTAGCTTTCCATCTGCAATTATTGCAAATTTTTGCACTATTAGTTCCCATGATTCCTTCCATTTATCGTCTCCGGGTTTGCCCAATGGTGGATTATAATAGTCTATGTCTAATGAAATATTAATTCTATCCATTGGAGAACGATAAACCTTTGGACAATGGAGTAGTTCTGTTACCAAAAGCTGTTCCTCCGTGGGTAACAGAGTGCAGTCAATGCAAGAAGACTTATGCTTGGAAAAGCCTTTTAAAATTTACAATTGAGGAGTCCGGAAAGAAAAAAAAAAAGAAGAAAAAACGGAATAAAGAAAAAAAAGAAAAGAAAAGGACAAAAAAAAAGTTCGAAAAAAGGACAATGGAGTATAGTTCTGTTACCAAAAAAAAAAAAAAAGTATCCAATCCAAAAAAAAAAAGTGGGTAAGAAAAAAAAAAGACAGAGTGGCAGTCAATGCAAGAAGGACTTCCGCTTGGAAAAAGAAAAGAAAAAAGAAGAAAAAACTTTGAAAATTACAATTAGAGAAAAAAAAGAAAAAAAAAAAAAAAAGAAAATAAGCGGAAACGGATGTCGACGGAACCCCTCCCATTCGTAGAGAAGTGTGGCATTCATCAATTGCTACCAGTCTGAGATGCTGTAAAAGCAAAGGTTCATTCCTTCGGACAAATCCGTCTAAACCGTTTATGACCTAATAAACTTTCAGGAGTAACCTACTAATATAATTGGATTTGTGTCTGCAGCTTTTTTAAATATATTCAAGGGACTGAAGGAAATCCTCTCTATTGCCCTTTTGTCCTATGGCAAAAGCTTTAATATTTTGGGAATTAAGGTAATCTACTTGATCTTGCCTTATTGCCATGGTTGGAACAACCAATATTGTGATGCCACTTCTCATTACAGATGGAATTTGATAGCATAGAGATTTTCCGGAGCCTGTTCCCGAAATAACCAGAACATCTTTCATTTCCAGTACAGTGGTAATAGCCTCCATTTGAAAATCTTTTAATTTAAATTGTTATTAATGTTTGTGTTATGTTTTTTATTCGAATAAATTGAATTGAATTGAATTATTATTCCAAAATGTCTTATGGGTGCTCCAGCAATGGTATCTGATATATTTGATGGCTGAAGAGCAAGGTTCTGAGTGCTATTGGGAATTAGAGTGATAAATCGTTTGGCTTGCCGGGGTACTATGAAATACTGTCCTGTGAGAAGTGCTTTTCTTGTGAAAAAAAGGAGAGGGGCTTTTTGTCTGATGTGTTTGACTGGTATACTGGTAGTTTTTTTTTTATAGGAGAGCAGTGACCGTCGGTAATTGTAGACAACAAATTACTAGTCCAGCTGTTTATGCGAAGTAAGCATCGTCAGACACTAAAGATCCTGTGGATATTAGGGAAGTATCAAACATTGGTTGTTGAAAGGCTTTTTCTTCCATAGATTGTAATGTCTTCAAAACGTCACTTGCTGAAGGGCGAGTTGATACTGAGTAATTGCAAACATAGCCTGAATAGTATGGAGAGCTCACGTGGACATTTTCGAATGATCAGGTTAGACTGCCATTTAATATTAATGTTTAATTTCGTCTATACCATTTATCGATTCCTTGTCATTAATACCTGGATGTTTTAGATTACAGCAAGTCATGCAATAATACAAAATCATTCCAAACGAAAAAATATCTGATAAAAGGGTTGGTTTTCAAATTCAATCTTTCGGGACTCATCAAAAGGAATAGTAACCACAATAGGAGCTGGAAAGGAATCTAATTTTGTTGAGCAAGTCAATGCGGTCACTAGTGATAAGCGGCTAGAACCGAAAATCGGAAAGTTTAAAAAACCAGGAGTTATATGCTTCCCCAGAAAGTAACAAGTACATTAGCTGATTTGAGGTCAGAATGTACAACTTTGAGCTTGTGTAGATGCTCTAAGGCAGATGCCACCTGTTTTGCCATTTCAAAAAATAGTTTTGGAGCCAAACTATTCCTATAGCAAGCTTCTCTGCTTCGGACATTAAGCCCGATTAATGGCCCTCCCTGAATTAAGAATAATACCCCCTTTGGCGTGTCCACCTCTTTTCTGACAATGTACTCCATTCCAATTGACATTTCAGTGGGACAGACAAAAATAAGCCTCACAATATTGTGAGTGCCCGTACACTTGAACAAAGAGGAAGCCTCCTTAATAATAAGAGATTTCATATTGTACATTAGGCATAAGACCCTATATCCTCTTAACTGCAATTTGTTTTAGAAAGATACATAGAAGTATACACCTCTGCAGTCTTGCCACTGCCAAAAAACTTTTTGTGAGTTGAGGAATGGAAAGTCAACCAAATAAGTGTCAGGTAATCCATAGGACTTCTTTTTTACTTTCAGGGACCCGACATCTAAGAACGAATGACATTTCTTCTGAAGTTCTATAAGAAAACGATCGAATTGATTGCAGAATTCGAAGATATGACTGGAAAATAAAAAAAATGTAATAAACTGTAAAATAAACTTTATATTCAAGAAAAATATTTCGTTATGGGATTCGATACCTTAAAGGATTATTTCTGTATCATCCATTACGATTTTTTTTTTTTGGAACGTGTGGCCAAAATATATATAGAATTGATTGAGTGGCTAACCGATTTATATGTAGAGCTTGGATAAGATGTCTGAATAAAACCACTGATAACTAAAAAACCGACACCTACTACGACTACTACTACTAACAACTCATTGCAGCACTAAGCCGTCTGAGATTCACTGTAATGGCCCAAACTCCATCTCTAAACAATACCCTAAAAGATCTTAATTGATATTGTACAAAGATCTATTATGTTCTTAGAAAAAAACAAAATTAATTTCATGGCTTTTTAGAGTTTGATGAATAATTGGTTTGCACAGCTAATTCAGATATTATCTATGAAAGTTTTTTGGCATGCAGCATGAGGGATCGTTCCGTGCTGAACAGAAATGGAAGAGCATTACATGGAAGTTTGCATTTATACGATATGCCTACCTAATGCGGAACCTTTTGACACGGATCTTTGTGCAGCCTCTAAAATGCTAATAGCTGCCAAGAAAAATATAAATTAAAAACGAACCAAGACTTGAACGACCAAAAAAAAAAAAAGACAAGTTGCTTTACGAGGCCAGAACAAGATCCAATAACACAAAACAAACTAAGCCACAAAAACAATATAAAAAAAAATCAACAGAAAAAATGCTCCCGTTGCAAACGCCCTCCCTACATCATAAAATTCATCAATTTCTCTGTACGTGTTAAAAAAAAATGAAAAATAAAATGATTTTTTTCCATTTTTTCCACCCGTCTATCCCCCTCCCCCATTAAAAAATTCCTTTAGACATGTCTAAAAAGTCCGAAAATACGCTAATTCCACTATTCCCCCCCCCCCCATTCCCCTTCCAAAAAGTGATATAAGTTTAGTCACTTCACTCATCAGAAGTCAAATGAACAAGATAAAGTAACAACGGTATTTAACACCTATTCACTTTACTTTTTGGCCAAAAATACATAATGAGTCTCATAGAACTTCCGGTCAATTTGAAATCCATCTTTCTAATAAAAAACTGAAACTATGAAAAAAAATAACTTACATAAAAGCAAAAAGGAAACTTTAAATTATATTCTTTTTTAAGTAAAAATTTTGGTTCTACTTATGTTTTAAGCAAGTTAAAAGAAAAACAAAGATCAGCCAAATATGAAATCTGAATCGTTTAAAAACACTCTAAATACATTTGGCAACAAAACAGCTTAAAAATTAAACTATGGAAACTATAACTGATCCATGGTGTAACTGAACACAGGCTAACTGAACGGTCGTGCTTCTGACTCAAGATAACAGCTGGAACCTCGATTACACTAGACCCCGTAGAACTCAACGCCCAATACTTTCCATACGTTTTAAAATTTATATTAATAACCTGTATCACTTTTTTTGTATTGACTTTCTTATGTTATTATTCGTTTAGATTTGGATTTTCGTTTTGGATTTGTTTATGTCTTTCTATGATAGGTTTTTTTGGCGCTTCTAATTTTGAATTGTTTTACTTCCGGCTTCATTTTTCTCCTCGTCTTCGGTTTTTAAATTTTGGATCTCTTGCTTTTCTCTGAAAGACCTCTTTGGCAGGTACTTTTTTTTAAATTAATTCGTGTTTATGTCTATTATTGATCAATTTAATGATTCTTTTTTTTAGATTTTTTATAGATGTATCTACAACACCAAATGTATAAAAGCTACTCTTTGCATAAAAAAAAAAAATTTCTGATGCATTAGTTCTAAATGCTCTATAAGCCTTGTGGCAGTACTCAAAAATCTAAATTTAGAATTAATTAAGTATATCGCCAATGTATCCAATAGTTAACTAGATGTATTAAAATGTATCTTTTCAAATCTCTGCAGTCAAATAAAAAAAAAAAACTTCCAAAAGTGTAAATCTATGGTATTTTTAATATATTAAAGAACTAACCAGATTTAAAGCCCTTGCATCAAAGCTCTATAACCTGAGAATATAATTGCTTTCAGGGCCGCATCCAGTATTTTTAATACGTTTCCCACTTTTGTTCGGGGGAGGGGCAGGGCTGGATTTGGGGGTTTTATACCTTTCATGGTAGGTGAGAGGAGGTTTAAAACAACTAAAAAAATCAACAACAAATGTTTTTTTGGCAAAATATTAAGGGGGGGGGGGTGAATGGGGTCAAACCTAATATAGTCCCTGGATGCAGTACCTTGTTTACCCTGATTTTGAAAAAGTTTGTGGAAAAACCCCTATAAAAGGAGTAAATAATCTTCATGGTATATGAGATTTTTTCCAGCATTGAAAAATAGCCTTAAACTAAAGATTCCTATTTTTATAGGGTATTCTATAAATAATATTGGGAAAAAAATATAGGACATTTTGTTAGAAGGAAACATAAACGGGAATGAGTTTGATTTGCAAATGTCTTCCAAAGTTGGGTGAGCTTATTTTATAGTATTTGAACAGTTTTGAATTGAAAAGTTTTTTTTAAGAAAAATCTCGTGGTACTACATCACACCCATTATAAAAAATGTGGAATCCTTTACAAGGAAAACCAGTCATGAAAAACCCCGTTTGTATTTTTTTGACGGGTAATCTCAAGACACCGCCTATAAAAAAATAAAGCAAATCATTAGGCGTGAGTGTTCAAGGGGTTTACGATATTTAAAAAAAAATAAACTAATTTCTATTAATCAGGGCTCTTTTTAAAAAATACGGCAATGCACACCAGTCACGCAATAGATATCGAGAAAACGCGTGAATCAAATGATACATGATGCTACAAAGCTAAATCTGGATTATAAATACAAAGGCTATAGAACTGTATTTAAATTTGTTTGTTTTTTGGCGGTTTAGGGGGGGGGGATAGAAAAAAATAGAAAAATAAAAAAAGAATATTAAGGTTACAAATTTAATGAAAAAGAAGAATGCTCGTACCCCCCCCCCCTAATTTGCAAACCATATGCCGAATAAAATTATAATAAACTAAATAAAAATAAAAAAATAAAAAAACAATTAATAATATAAAAAAATATAAATTCATAAGAATGAAAATATAAAAATAAAGAAATAAATAAAAGAGCCCGGTTAATAGAAAAATTAAACAAAAATTCTAAACTACATTAAAAATAGAAATTTGGGTAGAATGATAATTTTAAATAAGGTAAGGGTTAAAAAAATAGAATAAATTAAATACAAGACTAAAAGAAAAACAAATGAATAGCAAAAGATATAGCAAAAGTGGGGTAAAAATCACTTAAATATAAATTAAATATATTCATCCTAATTAAAAAAACAAATTAGCATAAAAAAAACTGAAAAAAAAAATAGGCATAATATAATAAAAAAAAACCATAAAATACTAAATAGCGTATAATAGGGAGTTTAAGAATTTTATTTAGTAAAAAGACAATACCAGAGGGGCAATTTTAAAATAAAAAAAAGATAAAAGACCTTTGAAAATAAAATAGAATCCTAAGATCATATATAATAGAATGACTACAGAATATCAAAAAAATATTTATAAAAAATCACTAAATTAGTATAAAAAACTAGTAAAAAAAAAAACTAAACAAAAATATAATAATAACAAACTTTATGATAAAATATAATAGAAAAAAAACCTACTAAAATGCTGGTTGCCTCTTAAAATAATAAAAACTTTGTAAATAAAAAAAAAAAAAAAACTTGCCGGATATAATAAACTTATTTTGAATAAAGGCTACAAATGTGATAACGCGATAAATATTAAATAAAAACTAGATTCATGATCTTCAAATAACAAAAAAAATTATAAATTCCTATAATTGAAACCATATTAGTATAATAAAAATAAAAAAATTTTTAAATTAAAAATAAGGAGCCACATTAAACTTAAAATACGAAAAAAAAAGATAATCCGTTATATAAAAAAAAATTAGTCACCATAAAAATTAAAAAAAAAAAATAAAAAAAAACAATTAAAAAATTAAAAATTATAAAAAAATAATAACAAATATACGTTATAAAAAAAAAACCTGAATAGATGAATGACCATTAAGTCATAAAAAAAATATACGTTAAAAAAAAAAATTATAAATAAACTTAAAGGAAAACGGTATAAAAAAAAAATTATAAATAACAAGAAAGATTAGAGTTGACAAATAAACGGACGGCATCATGTCGGCATTTTTAAAAAAATAAAAATAATAGAATAATAAATAATTGACAGTTAGAAAGCGCAAAAATAATAAATAAACTAGAAAATATATCGAAAAAAAATATTTAGGGGGGGGGGAAAAAAAAATAAGGTAAAATAAAGTAAAAAATTAAGAAAAGAAAAAACAATAAAATAAATATAACTCACCTAAACAGAATAAAAATTAATCTTATAAAATAAAAATTAAATAAGGGGGAAGGACAAAAACTATACGAATAAAAATAAATAACATAAAAAAATATTAAAATAAAATAAAACAAATTTCACTGAACGAAAAACAATCATGGAGAATTAAATAAAATAAATGGGATCCCCCCAGAAATAAAACATTAACCTTATATTCTAATAAAAAAAATATATAAATAAATCCCTACAAGAAAAAATATAAAAAAAAAATAAAAAAAAACACAACAGAAATAAATAATAGATAAAATAGCAACCAATAATTATTAGAATAAAGAAAGAAAAAATATACTGAATTAGAAAATTGCCCCCCCCCCTAAAAAGAATTTAATTTAAATAAATAAGCAAATAAAAGGTTAATAGATGAAATAAATAGAAAAATTTTACGAATGCCCCCCCATGAAATAAATAATCACGTAGAAAAAATAAATAAATTGGAAATTAACCCAAATATTAATTAAACTATAAACCAAATATGGCATAACTGAGAAGAATTGGGCTAAATTCAAATATAGTAAAAAATAAAAATAAGTTCAAAAAAAACTAAAAAATAAAAAAAAAAAAAATAAACATATTGAAAAAATTATAAATAAAACCAGAACGGCTAGAATAATATAATTAAACCGCTTAAAAATATCAAATGAAGAAAATTAATATAAGATTATAAGTATAAAAAGAAAAATATAAAACAAAAAAAAAAAATCAAAATGAAAAGTACAAATGAGATAATGAAAGAAGAAAAAAATAAAACACCAGAAAAAGATAAAGATAAAATGAGACAAGAAATTCGGACCGAGTAATAAGTAAAAATAATAAAAAAAATAAATAAAAAAAATAAAATAAGATCCCTAATAAAAAAAAAAATAGAAGAAATATCAAAAATTATAAGTAATATAAAAAAAAAAAAAAGAACTGAGTTATAAAAATATCAAAATAATACATACGACTCATAAAATAAAAAAAATGTAGTTGTTATAATAAAATTAGAAAATAACGATACGCAAATAAATATTTACAATAATAAAGAATACTAAAAAAAAAAAAATAGTAGATTACCTTCTACAAAATAAATAAAAAAAAAAGATATCATGAAATTAAAAAAAAAAAAAAAATCGCCGTAAAAAAACAGCATAACTAAAAAGATAATATAATAAGAATAAAATAACAAAAAAATTACTAAAAAAATACAACCTAAAAAGATAAGTAAATCTAAAAATGGTAAATAAAAATATAATAAAAAAATAAAAAAAACGATAATAAAATTAATATAAAAATAAAAAAAAATAAAATAAGCTGATTTATATACGAAACTCCCATAAACATACGCAACCTGATCCTAAATAATTTCCTCTATGAACTTCGTTATGCCAAAAGAAGACCAGTGTTTCCACAATAGAAAATAAAAAAAAAACCCGTATTTTTTCGGTATAAAAAATCCTATGGTAAACAGTCAAACATGTTTTCTGGAAGCACAGGCTGCTTAGATTGTTAGTTCCTGCTACATATATTCGTTTGTTTTGATATTGCATATGGCTTCTTTAAACAGACCCCTGGCAATCAAGGACGTCAGTTGATAGAGCCTAGTTTGATCTGAAATTTTCTTCATTCACGTGACAGCGAAAAGCAAAACTCCATTTATCCTTTTTGGCACACCCGAACAAAGCAGCAGGAACTCAGTACAAAAAAAAATAGGTGTAAAACATAGTAAAATAATTAGTTCTCACATTCATCAGCTGTAGCTGATGCTTTGGCTCTTTTAGGTTACTTAAAGATAGACTGTTATCATTGAATACAGAAGCGACACACGAAACTTCCTAGGCTTCGCTCCTCTTCAAGCGCAGTTTAAACCTGTTGGGTAGATTATAAAATTGACAGTTGTAGCCATTTGCTAAATCGAGATTTTAAACAGCCAGCCCGTAAATTGGTTTTAACAAACGTTCCTGTGTGTGCATAATTTCTTTTACACACACTCCAAAATGTCGGTCTATCACTCTTCTCATCCCCTTCTTGGCTTGTTTTTCACACTAAGTAACCAATTGATCGACCTCATCTTCAGCATTGACAGAATAGCGATTTATCGTTTCAAAAAGACACAGCCATCATAATCAGACACGGTGAAATAAATTATGTGTATAAGCAGGTTGAGGACAATAGATCATCTTAAATTGGTGTTTTACTGCTTTGGCAAAGTCCCTTCACGCCGGATTTTGTCACAACGGCTCATTTCAGTCATTATTTAATTGCTCGTGTCTTACTTGCACTTACTTGAAACGTAAGGCATATGGTAGAAATTTCGTTTAAGAGAACAATTTCTAATAGTAAAGTACTATCATGAGAAATAGAAGACTGATAAGACAATGCAGTTCTTGTAATTTGTAAATATCGCAACCTGTTATATTAACAGATAATCTATGTTTCCCTGACCATTGTCATCACTATTGATAAATCAATTGTACTAAATGTCTTAAATACCTCTGCAATCCGATAGGGTGAATGCTTTAAATGAATCAGAGCAACAAAGATTTATTAGGAAAGAACGATTATTAGGAAAATGAAAGCGTGCTGGTTTTTTTTTATTTTTTATTGATATCTAAAGTGTTACCCCTCAGATGAGCCGCACTCATAAACTTTTCGATGTATTTTTTCCCCATTGGTAAATTTATGTTTCACCTTCTGTTTTACCATGGCTGGATATGTCAAACGGGTAAATGAATATTCAAATGAGCCAAAACCCAGGCACATAATCAGAAGAGGGGTACGAATTGGGGGTATATGCCCCCAATACTGTTGTGAAAACAAATCTTTTGTCGCACTTTATCTTAAAACGAAAATAATCAGAATCCTAACCTCACAGAACACCACACACTGCTACAATTATATAACAATTTGGATAATTTTATAGCTTTATATTATTGTTAGGTAAACAACACAACTTAACGTCTTTCTATGATTACTCTTCAAAAATATATACCTACAAGTGTCGTGACTTTGCAAATTCCATTGTAGCCTCTTAGAGGGGCGCTTAAATAAAGCAAACTATTCCTTATTATTTCTGAAGTAACGGGTATCCAAATAGCAAAAACTATAAATGTTAAAGTATAAAAAACTTATAACTTTACCCAAGATAATATGTTCTGAGGTTGTCTATACCAGAGGCCCGTCGATGCCAACGAAGGAATGACATTTTCCCTCCTAAATTAAAAAAATTATTTTAGGCCTGGCGGAAAGATTATTTGCATTTAGAAAAAAGCATGTAAACAAGGAATACAACGGTACTATTTGTTATTATATAGCATGCTCCCTTTTTATGTCATTAAATTCATTCTATGTTTTGTTGTTGCCCCACCCCCTCGCAAATAAAAAAAAAAAAAAAAAAAAAAAAACCCCCCCCCAAAACAAATACATCAACTACCTATATTTCCGGAATTAGTGTACTGTCTAACCCCATTGTCCACTTTATCGAAATATGAGATATTCTCACAAATAAACTGTTTCTTTCAACTAGTTTTCCTATGGTTCTAGGCATTTACCTCCCGGCGATTTACCCCCCGGAAAATCCCCCCGGAAAATCACACCTTGTGGAAAATACCCACCCTGGAAAATACCACCCCCCCCGTAATACCCCCAGAAAATACCCCCCCCCCCTGTGAGAATTAAGGCTTAGCAAAAAATTGAGAATTTATTTGATTTTTTTTCCGTAGGGGGAACGAATTTTGTACTAAAAATTCGAAAAGCACACCAAGTTTTCGTTACTTTAGAAATGTAGATTTGGGACCATAGCATTTGCATATTAGGGGTGGGGGGTCGGTAAAATATTGTGGTAGGCTGGCCAAATGTATTGTACAATTATTCTGCATATTAGTAGATCGAATTAAAGAAGTGTATTAAAGCTAAACTATACGGCCATCGAACATAGTAAATTAAGATAAATGAAAGGAATCAATAACATAGACTGTGCATCATCGATCATCATAAACAATTAAATGTGAAACACCTACAGTTAACCTCATATTAATATACTTTAATACTTGAAACTCGGGTTCATTCTATAAAAAAAAAGCACTGAACCACTTGGAAAGAACATATATTAAATGCAAAATGACATTTACTTTATACTGGATTTTTTTTTTTTTTTTTTTTTTTCTTTTTTTTTTTTTAATTAAAAAAAATTCACCAAATACCTCGTCTAGTATTCTGTAATTGGTATTTAGTATAAAAAATGGACAAGTCCTATGAAAGGAAGTGTTTGGTAAGGTCAAAAAACCGGTCAAATATTTTTACCAACCCCCCCCCCCCATTTGAGCAAATATATGCCCAAATTACAATTATTTCCCATCTATCTGTCACTTGTCGTCTTGTCTCATGCTAAGATGAAAACAAATACTAACTGAAGAAACGGTTGGTTCTCGATGTTTTACACAGGGTAAATTGAGGGAGTGGCGCAATAAATGGCATAAGTACAAAATTCCTTCCCCCTGCACGAAATTAAAAAAAATAAAATAAAACTCAAATTTAAATATCTCAAATTGGAAAGACTCTTATTTTCCACTTTCGGGGGGAGGGGGGGGGGGGGTATTTGCCGGGGTATTGTTCGAGGGGGGGGGGGTATTTCGCGAGAATTTTTCTGGGAGGGCTTTTATCGAGGGGGGTTTGGGGGTGTATTATGTCACAAACGTTGGGTTGCTTTTGGGGGGCGGGGGTGGGTGTGGGGGTTGTGTTTATTTACAGGGGGGGGGGGTAAATCGCGCTGAATTGGGCGCAAAAACCGGCCACCGTTTCCTATATATCAATAGGCAGCGCAATAGCGCTGCCTTAGTAAGAACGATGTTGGGCAATGTTTATATTACTTTTTTTCCTCCATACCCGGGCACTTCGCTATCGAAGGAAATTGGAGGTGTGGTAATGTTTTTAATAGTCGAGTGATATGTAGTGAAAACTAGCCCCCAACACCCATTTTTTCCCCTAAACACATCCCCCCTCCAAAATTTTTGAGATAGCAGTTTTGTTCAGCGTAGTTTGATTTTAAGATAGATAAATATTGCGTTTTTGAGGAGAACACTCCCCAACACCCTCGGAGGCAAGGGTTTTAAGTTATGCTCTGGGGGAATATAAGTTTTATAAGAGGAGTGTAGTGTGTAGAACTCAAAAAAAGGCTCATTTCCGACTGGAAATTCAAGAGCTCAGTGCCCTTTTTTTATTAAACGAAGTGATGGTAGTTGGCCAAATACGCCCCCCCCCCCCCACGCCAAATCATTACCCCACACAACATCCATCTGCCAAATCTAAATTTGATGCAGAGCTATTTGTTAAGCTTACTCGAATTTCCACACTAGATTATATGTTACTTTGACTAAGGACACTCCCCCAACAACCCTCGGGGCAAGGGTTTTAAGTATGCCCGGGGTAAATATAATGGTTGTATGAAGGGTTGTCGTATAAACTTCATATAAAGCTAATTAGTTTGGAAATTCAATGGGATAGTGCCCGTTTTAATAGTCGAAAGTAATTGGAGGGCAGCTAGCCCCTGCCCATCGTTCCCCAAACACATCCAATAAAAATTGAGATAGCCATTTTGTTCAGCGTAGTATTAGTAGTTTGATTCAGAGAGGAAAATATGTTTTGAGGAAGGACCACACTCCCCATAACCCCTCGGGGAAGGTTTGAGTTATCGCCTGAGGGCCATATAAGAACGATGGTTGGACACAACTGTATCATTATTATTTTTGTCCCTTAGAAGCAGGGCACTCGTATCGAAGAAGTTGTGTGTTTAGAAATTTCGAAAAAAGGGCTCATTCAATTGGTAATTGGAGGGCTGTGCCTTTTTAATATGTCAAAAAGTGATTTGCATGGCAACTAACACCCCGTCCACGCCCAAACCATCTGCAAACACATCCAATGATAAATTTTTGATGATAGTCATTTGTGTTTTCAACGTAGTTGATCCGAGAGACACATTTCTTGAGGAAGGAAATTCCCCCACAGCCTTAGGGACCAGGGTTGCGTAAAGTCTACCCTTGGGGGCCAAATAAGGTTTTTTATAGAAGGCATTGTCGTAAAACTTCAAAAAGGCTCATTCGACTGGCAATTCAAAGGAGGATAGTGCCCTTGTTTAATAGTCTGATAAGTAATTGGAGGGCAAGCTAGCCCCCCATGCTCACCATTCCCCCAAACACATCCAATCACAATTTTGAGATAGCATTTTGTTCAGCGTTAGTTGATTTCACATGGAAATTATAGAAATTATTTTTTGAAGAGGAACACCACCCACAGCCTCAGGGCAAGGGTTGTAAATTATGCCTCTGGGGAATAGAAGGCTTCCTTATAGAAGGCATCGTCATTTCGTAACTTTCGAAAAAAGGCGCATTCAATTGGAAAGTTGAAGGGAAATTTCCCTTTAATAGTCAAAGTGATTGGTAGGGCAACTAACCCCCCTTTCAAGCCTTACCTTTCCCCAAACAAATCCAAGGAAAATTTTGAGAATAGCCATTTTATTCAACGTAGTTTTTAAGTCTGTATAATTAGGCCAGTTTGAGAGGACAACCCCCTCATCAGCCCTCAGATGAAGGGTGGGTAACGTTATGCCCTGGGGCCACATAAAGTTTTCTATGTAGAAACGAGTTGTCGTCAAAACTTCAAAAGGCTAATCGATTTATAAATGAAAATGGTTAGTGCCCTTTTTTAGATAGTCGAAAGTTTAATTGGAAGGCAACTACCACCCCTTCCACGCCACATTTCCCCAAACAAAATGTTGAGATAGCCATTTGTTCACGTCACTTAAAGTTCCATGGAAATCATTATACTTTGAGCAGGACACTACCCCCACAGCTCAGGGCAAGGGGTTATAAGGTTGATTGCCCTGGGGGCAGGCATATAAGTTTTTTATTGAATATACATTTGGTGTCTCCGTCAGAATACTCGAAAAATGGCTCATTCCATGAAATTCAAAGGTCTAGTGCTCTTTTTAATAGTCAAAGGTGATTGAGGGCAGCTAGCCCCTTCTCACGCCTCACGCTTGTTCCCAAATACATCCAATCAATTTTTAGATAGACATTTTGTTTCGAGGCTTTGTGTTGTTTCAAGATAAAAAGATTGGTTGCATGAGGACGGACACCGCAGGCCCTCTGGGAGAGGGTGTTTTAGTTATTATATATGCCCTGGGCGGGGAATTAAAGGTTTTTATATGAACGTCGTGTCGTAGAAACTTCAAAGGGCTGCATCGATGGAAATTGAAATGGCCATTGCACCTTTATAATAGTCGAAAGTGGATTGGAAGGTCACTAACACACCTGTCCAGGCCCACCAATCCCAATATACCCAACAAATTTTAGATTATCCATTTTGTTCCACACAGTTTAAAGTAGTAATATCATACCTTTGAGCGCACGACACTCCCCCTACAGTCCTCAGAGCAAGGGTTATAAGTATGCCCTGGGGTATATAAAGGCTTTTATGAAATCTTTGTTGTTTTTTTTTTTAAAAACTTCGAAAAAGAGCTCTATACGATGGAAATTCAAAGAGCTAGGTTTCCTTTTTAATAGTCAGAATTGATTGATTGCCAACTTATCCCGCCTCTCACGCCTACCTTTTCCCCTCCCCCAAAAACATCCAATCCAAAAATGTTAGATAGCCATTATCTAACGTAGTTGAAAGTTATGGAAATTAGGTCTTTAGGATGACAAAACTATCCCGCCACGACTCCTCAGAGGGTTTAAGGGTTGTAAGTTATGCCTGGGATGCATTGTAAGGTTCTCTAGAAAGGATGTTGTAAAACATCTAAAAGGGCTCATTCAATTGAATATGATAAGGGCTAATATGGACACCTTTAATATGTGCACGAAGAGTTTATTTGTGAAGGGCCAATTAATCAGCCTCTCACGCCAACATTCACCAAAACCCAATCAATCAAAATTTTAGCAGATATCATTTTGTTGTCACAACGTAGTCGAAAGTTCGAAATTAGGTCATTTTGAGGATGATAACTCCATCAGAGCCCTTCAGTGCACGGGTTATAGTTATGCCCTCTTAGGGCATTATAAGGTTAACACATAGCAAGTTGCTGTAGCCAATTTCAAAAGGGCCTGCAGTTGATTGGACTTGGCAATCTGCCACCCTTTTAAATGTGTACGATAAAGTGAGTGGAGAGTAATTAACCCCCTTCACGCCCACCATTTCAAACAAACACATTCAATCAAAGTTAGCGATAGACATTTTTCTCAACGTAGATGAAATTCTGCGAAATATGTATTAAGGCTGCCCAAAACCCCAGAGTCCGCCAGGGCAAAGGTTTGCTAAGTCTATGCCTGGGGGACTTATATAAGGTTTTTAATGATAAAGTTCGTCATAAAAAACTTCAAAGGCGAGGAATCATTACATTGGAAATTGAGAGGGCTAGTGCCCCTTTTAATAGTCGAATAGCCCTTTTTTCAACGTAGTAGAAAATTCTGCGAAGAAATTTAGATCTCTGAGGGATGACCCCCCACCCCAGCCCATGAGGGCACGCAGGAGTTGTAACTATCCCCTGGGGCATATAGGTTTTGTGATGTGAAAGCGTTAGCTCGTAAAAACTCAAAAGGACTCATTTGAATTGGAAATTGATAATGAGCTAGGTGGCGCTTTTTTAATAGTTAGAATAGTGGAATTGGAGAAAGACTAACGCCCCTTCTCACGCCCTCACTGTCAATTTTTCCCTAGACCTAGCAATTTCCAATTCAAATTTATCGAGTTTAGCCATGTTTGTTTAAACGTAGGTTTTGAAAGGTTCTGGATATTAGGTCTGTAGAGGATGATATAACCACCCTCTGGTTGTCCTACATGCCCTTAATAGGTCAAGGGTTTTAATTTATCGCCCTGAGGGGCCATATTAAGGGGTTTTAAGGAAGAGCTTGAGGGTCCGTAGAGAACTCAAAAAGGGCTTCATATCGATTTGGAAATCGCACGCCCTAGTGCCACTTTTTAGTTAGTCGAAAGCGTTGATTGGGCAGTTTTGAACATTTTTATAGATGTGATTATGATCATGTTTCTTTGTTGTTGTTGTTGTTTAGGCACCAGGGCACTTTGTATTTCGAAGGATTTGTCGCTAGTAGACTGCGCAGCAAAAATGGGTCTCATTTCAAGCGTGAAACATAGAAAAGCGGCTGATGGCCCTTCTGTTTTGTGTTATGGTCGAAAGTTACTGGAGGAAACTAATCCCCTCTCGCCACGTCGCCCGATACTACCCATCCCATTTGAGCCTTTGACTTTATTTTTTAAAACCAAATGTTACCATAAGATAAATCAAAATGCACTGTGTTAATGCTATAATTCCCAATAAGGCTTCTCAGCAGTATCCCAAAAACGACTGAGGGTATTAAGTTCAAACTTTCGGGTCAGCTGCTTTCTGCTCTTAAAATTTAACCAAATCAAAAATAGCTTACAGTGTATCCAAGCTTCATCAAGAAAGTAAAACAGATTTTTTGCGAATGTATCAAGTTTCGCCATTTCAGGTCAACTAGAGGAGATATGAAACTCTAAATTATAACACTGCTATTTGTGCGTCCAGATTTTTTAAAATGAGGGTGTATGCTGTTGTAAAACATTGCTGAAAAGTTCTCGCTCCAGCATACAAAATTGTGAGCAGGCCAAACTATAAATTTTTCAAAAAACGAAAAGATTTAAAGTATTATCATTATTTTTCTCTGAACCAGATTGATAGTCAAGATATAAAACGAACAGACAATAATTAAAAAAAACACCTTTATACCACAGAATAAGTTTTTCAAAGAAACAGTAAAGACGCTATCCACTAAACAAAAACATGAGCAAAAATAAAAAAACAAATAATCTACCAAGCGCGAAACTACGAAAATCAGCATCGATAAATAAATGAAACCCAAAACGAACAAAATATTACAATAAATAAACCGAGTCAAACTCAAAACGAGCAGAAATTAACATAACGATTGGCTCAAAACCCCCTATGCTTTCCCAAGGCCGAGCAATCATAATTTGGCACTTTACTGAAAAAATACAAATATGAATGTGCATTTGTCAGTTTTTAATATACATAGAGCTGATGATGTTAGTAATCAAAATGTTAATATGTATTTGATTTATTAAAGCACGTATAAAAGTAAAAACGTTTATATTTTTTTGTCAGTAAAAGTGCAAACTAATGTTGTATGGTCTCTGGGAGAGGCACAGGTGGCATCTTGAGAGACCTACTCATGTTACATTTCTGCTCGTTTGATGAGTTTGACTCGGTTTAGTTTATTTTTGTAAGTTCTGTCATTTTGGTTTGGATTGTTTCATTTATTTATCGATGCTGATTGTGGTGTATAGTTTCACGCTTGGTAGATTATTTGATTTAAATTTTGCTCATTTTTTGGTTTTTAATGGAGTTCATTACTTTTCTTTGTGAAAAACTTATTGGCTGTGGAAAAGAGTTGTTTTTTAATTAATCTATATATAAAGATTTTTGCAATAAGATCTAGCTTCAGCTTTCATTATTTGTTTTTTTTTTTTTTTGCGGGGGGCGGGGGGGTCATTTTTTTCAAAAAGAGTTTGCGAAAAACTCGCAGGATTTTTGGTAGCGATACGTTGTCGCAATGTATTATTTCATATTTTTTAGTTTTATGAACTACGGGCACGTGGTATCGAAGGGAGTGTCCGTAGATACTTAGAAAAAGGGCGTCATATCCAGATTTGAAATTGGATGTGGCTTACGTGACTTTCTAAATGTACTTCAAAAAAAGATGACTTTGAAAGGCACCTAACACCCGCCTTAGCACGCCTCAACCCATTTCCCCCCAACCACCATCCAGCTTTCTAATAAAAATTTGATATTATGCCATTTTTTGGTCCAATTGCCAACACAGTTGCAAAATTTTGGAACTATTACTGTGAGGCATTGGCAGACTGCCCTCACAGTCTCAGGACGGTAGGGGATTTCAAATTATGTCCGACTGGAGGGCAATATAATGGTGATGTTTATAAGAGAATGCAGCCTTGAATGTCGTAGCGAACCTACTGGTCAAAAAGGGAGGGAACTCATTCCATATGGGAACTTTGAGAGGGCTAAGGTGGCCCCTTTTTATAGTTCGAGACAAGTGATTCGTAGGGTAACTGAGGCCCAGCTATCACGTGGACGCCATATTTCAACCAATAGTTAAAAAATCCAAACGGACCAAAACTTTCGGAAATCACTGCCCCATTGGATTGTTGTTTAACGTAGTTGAAAGCTGTCTAGGTGTATCTTAGATGTTTCCTGTCGATGGATGTCACATCGACTTTACCCCACCAGAGCCATACAGGGCTTAGGGGTTTTTTAGGTTAAATTGTTCCCCTGAGGGCACTGATATGGGTTTTTATGCAACAGGCTTTTTGTCCGTAAAGAAACTTGAAAAAAAAGTCTCATCTGTACGTCTGATTCGTGAACAATGTCAAATCAGAGGCTAGTTTGGAGCTTCCACGCTAACCACCACCCTTTTTAACTGCCTCCGAAGACTTTTCATCCAAACAGTCATCCACCTAAAAATTGTAGATGCGCCTAGTTATGTTGCAACGTGGAGTACGTTGAGTATATCTTTTGTGCAAATTCGGCGTCTTTGAGGATGGAAAACGTTCCCCACGAAATAAGAGCCTCTTAGGGCCAAGTGGTTGGTAAAGCTATGCCCCTGGGGGGCATATATACGGTTCTTCTATCTGAGGAGCATGCTTGTCGTTTGAAAAACTGTTCAAAAAGGGCTCATTACGGATTAAATAAGTCTATGTGAGTCAACTGTGGCGATGAGTCTCTCATCCGTTATCGTTTAAGTTTAGAGTGTGCAAAATGATTTGGAGGGCATACTAATCTTTTGTCCCCCTCGCGAACACCTTTAGCCTACGGACAAAGACCGTTCTTTTCCTCCCAAACTGCCACGTTTAGGGTTCGCTTAGCCGGGGCAAACACAGTGCCCTAGTCCAACTTTGTTTGTTTGAGTGAGAGCCTATTGTTTTTTTTCAACCTGTAGTTAAAAGTTATCTGGAAATTAAATGTCCTTTAGGATGACAAACTGTTCCTCTCCGTGTTCTTTTCCATCCCACAGAGCCCTTAGTGAAAGGGCTTTATAAAGTTATTCCCTGGGGGCTCTATATAAGGTGCTTAATAGAAAAAGACGGAATGTTGAGCAGATAAACTTTTCATAAAGGCGCTTCATTGTCACGATCTCGCTGAATATTGATATTGATGGCTAGTCGCCTCTTTTTTAAATAGTCGAAATTGTGATTGCAGTAGTGACAAACTAACCGCCCCCTCGCTCACGCCCCGAATATTTCAGAAATACAACACCATGCCAATTAAGCATTTTGAGAATATTCTCTTTTTTTTTCAACGAAGTTGAATACGGTCAGAATAGAAAATTACTGTCTTGTCGGAGCATGACAAAACCGCTCCGAGATAGCGCGCTCCAAGGGAATGAGGGGTTTTGTAAAGTTATTGGCCCTTGGGCATATAAAGAGTCGTTTTTATAATAAAGCGTTTGCCGTAGAAAGCTTCAAAATGAGCTTCATTCGACTGGAAATTGAAAGGGGCTAGTGCTCCTTTTTGAATAGTCGGAATGTGGACTTGGAGGGCAACTAATCCCCCCTCTGCATACTCCCACTGGGTCGGTCCTCCCACAAAAACAGGGTCCAGCTCCAATCAAAATTTTGAGATAAATTAATTTTTCTTTCAACACGTAGTTGAAAGGTCTGAGAACTAAAGTGCTTTGAGAATGAACACCGGGCCCCAGCCACTCAAGGATGGAAAACGGTTGTCATGTTATGCACCTGAGGTTTGTCGATAAAGCTTTTTATGGAAAGGCATATCATAGGTAATTGCAATATAGATATCTATTTGATTGGGAAATTGAAATGGCTAGTAGCGACCTTTATCAATAGTTGAAAGTGATTAGAGAGTCAGATTCAATTGCCCCTCCAAAAACCCACATTGCCCCAAGGGGTAGTAGCAATAAAAAATTTTTGAGATAGCAGAGTGATTTGGACTTCAGGTTTGATAATTTTTTATAGTAAAGTCGTTGACGATGACAACTGGGCCACAGCATTTATGACAAGGGTTTGGTATTTATGCCCTTGGCTATATACGGTTTTATTGAAAGTAGTGTCACTTGAAACTCAAAAAGGGCTCATTCAATGAAATTGAAATAGGGCTAGGGTGCTCTTTTGTAAAAGGGTTCGAAGTTGATCGGACAGGCTTGAAATACTCATAGTAAGTCTATAATTGTGGGCCACAAGTTATTTAAATGCTTTCTGTTTAAATTCAGGGCAATCGTATTGGAGGAGTTGCAAGGACCTTTTGAAAGGATTTCCATTCGATTGCCGATTGAAAGGTCTAAATGCCCTTCTAATATTCGACAGTGATTGGAAGGCAATCTAGTCCCGCTAACGTATACCCTCCATTAGACAACCATGTATGTTACAAAGTCAATGTTGCACCTCCTTAATGATTAAATCAAAATGCACTGTGTTGAATAGCCAATCGGCTGCCCAATAAGGCAATTACTCTCAGATTCAGTATCCCAGACGTAACGAATGAGGGGTATTATGTTCAATCACCGTTTTGGGGCTACTCCTAAATGCTCTTTTATTATAATTTTTAGAGTCCGAATCAAAATAGCTGTAAGTTCTTACTGACAACTATTACAAGAGAGGTACACGAGATTTTTTTTGCGAATGGTATCGAGTTTTCTATTCAACAGGTCAAAATAGAGAAAGTGTAATGAAACTACTAATTAAAACATCTACTATTTGGATGTCTCAGTCATTATTTAAAAGGGTGTATTTTGTTAAAAATTTGGACTATATTTCTCTCAGGCATACATCGGCAATAGCAGCGGCTCAATAACTCATAAGGTTCTTAAAAAAAACGTGATTCTGAAAGTATTAATGTTCTTGTGATCAGCGACGCCGGGTCCGAGCCCTCAGGGCTACTGGCGCTTGTTAAGTTATACTCTCTTGTCTGGAAGGCATAAAAAGGTTTTTCAATTAGAAAGTGTTTGTCGCCTGTCATGGATTCCACGTGAATGTAAGGATGCCAACAAAGGGGGCTCTCGATTTGATTTGGAATTGAAAGGCGTTAAGTACGCTCTTTTGATAGTTGAAAGTGAATGGAGACAGCAGCTATGAACCCCGCCTCTGGAGACGCGACTAGCTTTTGGAATGCACTGCACCGAGTGAGATGTTTGCCTGCTACTCCATGTTCTTCTGCGGCTCACCACATTAGTTCCATCAAAATTGTTTTTCTGAGATAGTCATTGGTTGTTCAAACAAGCGCAGCTTGAAAAAATCTGGAAATTATTTTACTTAAGTATGATCACAAGCCGCCAGCAGCCGGCTACCACCAGGGCAAAGGTTTGTAAGTTTATGCCCTTGGACGGGTGAAGCATACTAAGATTCTTATAGAAAACGCGTTGGGGTGTCGTATTAAATTCAAAAAGGGCTCACTGGTCGAAATATGGAAATTGACGTGACCGTACGAACTTAGGGTGTGCCTCCCGTTTTAATAGTTGCTGAAAAGCTTGGATTGGAGTGTTACTAAACCCGCCTCAGGGGCTGATCTTGGTATCGCCCACACCTAGTTTCCCCCAAATACAAGTGGGGACTATCGGGTTCGGTACATTCAATCCAAACATTATTTGAGATAAAATTTAAAAAAGAATGTCCTGTTCTTTAAAACCTAACGGGCACAAAGGGGAAGATTTTTTCCAAATCTGTAGAAAACTTAACTTATTCCCGGTTCAAATTGGCTATCCCAGGAAATTTTTAGGTTAATTTTAGAGATTTCGCTGCCTACAATCATTCCATGAGTAAAGATTTCTCTTCTTCGGTGGGATTCTTTGTCTACGCAATGCCCAATGGATCCAGTTGTGATTAATTCTAGACTATACCTCTTATGTCAAATATTATGCGTTATTTTGAGATATTAAATATGGTCGCTATCTAAATTATGGAGAATATGTCACTATATAGATGTTACGAACACAATCGATAGTGGTAAGTATCGTGTTGAACCTTATCGTGTTATACCTGACTTGGATCACAGCAGTTATTGAAGCCGCTGAACCTGTGATTTTTAGTTCGCGCGTTATGTGTGGGCCTGCTTTTTTTGACTGATATCAATAATACTTTTATTAATATCGGACTCTGCCGAACCTACAACCAAAATCAATTTTAATATGAATGATCATTTAAATACTATCTCAGTTAAATTCAACGATACGATTAAAAAGTTTAGTAAACAACAAATTATAAATCCCGTCAGAGAGTCAAAATCAATTCAAAATTAGATGCAAATGAATAGCGCGATCACTCAGCTATAAAATAGAGTTGGGTAAAAAAATTAATGAGATCGGAGTATTCACCTGGGTCGAGCTTGGCCTGGCTGAGGGTTATTTGATTTTAAGTCGTTTCGTTTTTTGATTAAGTGGTAGCAATATGATTCAGGGGATCTGAGATTTTGTTAGCAGGGGGGTAGAACGAGCTGGTCTATGGTCTATACGAGGGGACCGTATTATTTTGCGGGTAGGGGATCGACTCCAACCGGCGTGATTACGGGTGGGGATCACGGAGGATTTCAAAGCGTTGGGGAATGGCGCAGTTCTGTAACTGTGTTCAGTGAGGGCATCGTAGCGCGTTTGGGGGATAGGGGAATTGTTTAATGGGGTCAAGTTGTTAGGGGTCACGGGTCACTTGGCTGGACCTTTTGTGTGTGACAGGGGAGTGAGTCCATAAGGGGAGACTTTTTAGGTTCACTGACACTTATGCTATGTATCATTTCTGGGGCTATCGCGGACATTCCTGGTCATCTGCTTGCGGGAGCTTTTAAGTTTTTTCCTTGAGCCGTTTTGGGGCATATGTACTCGCCATGCATTTATTCGTGAATGTAGCGGAAAGTAAGCCAATACTGTATACGACATTTACCTTTGCCCACACCAAAAAAAAACTTATTTTTACGATATACTAGACTGTCGTCTTGCAGCAGCTCATGTGACATGTGGTATTTAGCAAGCACCAGCGCTTTACAATTATGAGGGCTAATGTGTGTTTTGGTTATGTTGTATTGGTAATGGTTTTTAAATCCACGGCATAGTAACTAGTAACGTGTTTGTTAAATAGTTCCTGTTTGTCATTTTTGACAATGTGGGATTGCTGGACAATGTTGATGAGTAGTGGATTGTCAGTTTTAATGGACCTGTTACTGATGATGTACACGTCCGCTGTATTTATTCTAATTTCTTGTTCATTTTGCGTTTCATTTATTTATGTGATAGGTGATTTCGTGGTGAGTCGGTTACGCTTTGGATGAGTACTTAACTTCATTGTCTGTCCATTATTGGCTTAATGGAGTTCTTATTTATCTATTGAAAAGGCTTGTTTGTGGAAAAACGTTTTTTAGATGAATTTCTGTTAGTTTTTATTGCAAGTCATTATTTCAAGAAAAAAAACAATCAACATTTTATGACGTTTATTTCGGTGTTTTTTTATTCAGAAGCATCATAGTTTTCTGCAGTATTGGGGGTTCGACTATAACCCATATATTACCTAAAGACATATGTTCGGACTCGTTCCCTATGTTATTAACAAACTAGTGTCTACAAATTTTTGACTAGATGGTTTGGGTAAATAAAATACGGATGAGAGACTTGGCGCTGATGCCTCCAATCTCTTACTCTTAGAACCGGACCTAGACTTTTAATTTTGAATCGTAATTAGCTTCTTTGTAAATGTTTCAAGGATATTTCTGAGCTTATATTAGAGTTGCTATTGCCTTATGATATGTGTACTTATATGCCTTTGAAACCTCATCTATACAGGGTTTTTCATTTAATGCAAGACGCTTACCTAAAACACTTCCACTAGAGTTTCACCTTAATACTCCTAAGCGTCTTAGTTACATGTAACCTCCTTTCCGTCGTTTTTGTGCCTCTATTTGAGTGTTTTTTTCGTTTTTCTTTTTCTGTCTAATATTTCTGTCTTTCTTTATTATTTTTTACCACTCGTCATACTTTATTTAGGGAGTTTTTATTTTTTAGTTGTAAGTACTAAAAGTATAAACATATGCCTTCTGGCTAGTTCAAAATCCCAACTTAAGTCTTAAAGAATCTAACTTTAAAACTAATAAATTGTTCTTGCGAATATAACATTTGTCAGTCTTTTTGAAAGTTAACAATGCTATAGTTTGTTTATGAATTAGTCAACGCACCTTAAAATCTTATTAATTGAGTACGTGATAGAACGCGTTCTTATTCTCTTTTGGATCTATGCTACAACATCGGCTTGTCTCACAATTTCGATCGAAAGTGTTGGGGAAAAGTAGGAGTATCAGGGAGAGAGGGGGGGGTATTTTTCTTCTCCATCAAGCTGACTCGTAAAATGGAAATCTAAAAGTATTGCATTTCCACAATCAACTGAAGCCCTCCTCTAAGACCCCTCTTCAATAAAAAACTTACATCCATCGGAGCATAATTTAAAAACCTTATCCCCTTATACTTTGGGGGTTGTGTTCAAACCCAAAGCCTTGTTATGAGATTTGTTTGGCTATTTTTGAACATAAATAGAACTATCTTGTATAAATTCTATTCGGATGCATTTGGGGAAAATATGACGCTTGGGGGGGGGGGGGTAAAATCTGCCCTTTTGATAAAACTTAATCTCTTAAAAATGGCTCTTCAACTTCCAATTTCCATCCAATGAGCCCCCTCCGAAGTTTACACGACCATCGTTTCCAGTGAAAACCATTATAATGCCCTCGGGCATCTTTAAAACCCTTGCCTCTGAGGAATCTTAGGGGGTTCTGTCATCCTGTCAAAGACATAATCTGGTACTTTTAAATACGTCAAAAACAATCTCGAAATTTTTGACTAGAAGTGTTGGGCAAATGATTGGGCTTGGGAGGGTGGTTGGCCTTCAATCACTTTGACTATTAAAGAATGTACTAGCCCTTCAAATATCCAACTGACTGAGCCCTTTTCCGAAGTTTCCCACCCCCCCCCCGACCAACAAATGACAATGTCTTTAAAATTTCATCAGATGCGTTTCTAGAAAATCGACTGTTTTTGTGTGTGTGTGGGGGGGGGGCTATTTGCCTTCGGATCACGTTGACTCTTAAAAAGAAGCACCACAACTTTCTGGATTACCAATCCAATGATCCCTCTTGCAGTTTATACGACCCTCAATTCTATATAAATACGTTATATGCCCCACTGGGCGTAACTTACAACCCTTGACTCTGAGCGCAATGATTGGCGTGGGATGTATATTCAAAGAAATAAGTTCTGGACATCTTTTGTTCAACTACACTGAACAAATTTATGACTATCTCAAAAATTTGATGGAATGTGCTTTTGGGGAAAATGATTGGTTGTGTTTGTAGGGGATGGGGGGAGGCATGGACCTCCAAATACTATTGACCTGTTAAAAAAGGTCAGTTAGACTTATGATTAACCAATCCAAATGAACTCCCTGGTGAGGTTTATGACGACCATCCTTCTTAAAAACCTTATATCCCCAAGGGCATAACATTTACTCACACACTTGACTTCTGAAGGCCCGTTGTTTGGATTTTTCGTGCTTCTATTTTTTCTCGTCGTTTTTTTTTTGTGGGTTGTTTTCTTTGTTTTTTTTTCTTTCTTTTACTCTTTTTTTTGCTTTGTTTTGCGTGTCTTTCTGGAGTATTTATTAGTGTTTTTCTTTTTTTTTGATTATTTTTTTCTGCCTTTTTTATGCATTTTTCTTGGGGGCGGGGGGGGTGTTATTATCTTTAATAGTCTTAATTTCCGGACCTTAAAAACTCCGACATCTGAACAAAATGGCTATATCAAAAATTTTGATGTATGGTTTGGGAATGTGATTGACGTTGGGGAGGGTAAGCGGTTGCCCCCTCAAACGAGCTCTTTTGAAGTTCTATGACATTTCGTTTCATAAGAAGTGCCATTCTGGTCTAAAAAAGAAAATATATTGATACACACATCGATTCTTTCATAGGCGCGCTATCGCGTGCCTCATGATATTTGTTGTCTCGAGTATTTTAACATACTAGGCAGTGGATAGTGTGCCAGTTACACCAGATAAGCTCCCCTTAAATTCAGTCTATGTGCGCCCATTGTATGACATTAGAGGTGGTTGGACTGTATATATATAGGCTATATATTTACACTTAAGGAGGTAGTGTTTGGGTTAGGTTAGAAATACGATTTCATCCAAATGCTTTACTCTCACCCCTCACCGTAATGTGCAAATATATAGACTAAATTCTATCATTATAGAAACTAAAGTTTTATTCATAAGGGTATGCGTAATTGAGTATTATACTAATCTTTACTTCTTGAGTGTTTCTACAGTATTGTTAGTTAGCTGGAAGCCACCGGGATATTATTGTATAGGACGATGACGTAAACAAGCTGATCAAAAAGGTTCTGTTTCAACTGCGAAATCATACTGCCGAGATTGCAAATTAATGGTTGTCCACTGCGTTTACAATATTTAAATTTAGTTTTTGGGGTTTTAGGGGGAGAAATGTTTTACCTAGGTTAGGTTTGGTTGACAGTATTTAACTATATTCTAGGATTTACCCCACCCCCCCCCAAAACCCACCCTCTAGTGCGCAAATATAATAGCCGAAATTTGTTTCTAAATATTATGATTTTCATCATCATTTGTTTTGTCTCATTAGTACTAACCAAACTTCAAATCTCGCGTCGCGTGGCATCAGCTGCTAGCAGGAGTTACCGTGTTTTACGGGCCACCAAACACAAGTTACACCTTTTCTAGAAGGATAATCTAGTTGTGAAGGAGGGGATATCCTGAAGGGAGTAATACGCTGGAATAAATTTTCCAGTAAATACCCCTCTCCCCCTATACTTACACCATGATAAAACTCTAAATGTCTGGGTGGTTCTTTTTAAAAATCATCACATGACATGTCTTTATTAGGTACTGTTCTATTAGCCTGGGACCCACCGCAAGAGTAGTGATATCATGCTAAAAGAAAACTAGGGCAAACACAGGTTTTTTCAAACGGACAATTCCTATGCTGAGATTGCCACCCAGTTGATTTATCCGCACACTACAATATTAAAACTTATTGTTTTTTGGAGTTTAGGGGCAAAAAAAGGTTATCTAGGTTAGGTTAGTCATCCGTATTTAAGTATGATATGCTTTACCCCCACCCCCTGATGTGAAACATATAGCGAAATTTGTTTTAAACGTATTTATCTCTGTTTTATGTCATTAGCATAACCAAACTTCCTTCTGCGTGGCTCACAGCAAATAGAATAACGTACCTTATTTTATATTTAACCCTGCAATTTCTTTATTCTATCACCCCCCCCCCCCCCACCCCCAAAAAAAAATTACGGGTATGTTCTTGAGTATGAATTCTCAGAGTTTCATACGTATATTGTGGTCATTTATTCATTATATAGAAACCAAGACTTCTACTTAGGACCGATCTTTCCAGATCAAAGTTCCCGAAATAACAATGTTGGGGCACTGTTCTAAAAATATTGAAAAACACGCTTGAGAATGCGACTCGAGGAAAGCATGTTGACAGATACTAAGTACCGGTTAATTACCATACCTGACGCTAGCATATACAAGAGTTTCTCACTCCAGGAACACATATAGTTAAACTTAGTTTTTTAGGGTTTAGGGGGAGGAAAAAGGTACTAGTTAGGTTAAGTATTCTCTTATTAGTAAATTGCTCTTGCATTTACCCCCCCGCCTTCCACGCGTAAAAAAAACAAAATGATTATAGCCTTGGAACATTCTGCCCAAAACTTGTTATGTATTCTCATCCTTATTGTTTTATTTCATTAGCATTAACCAAACTTCACTTTTCGTGTGTTTCCCTATTTTTAGACCTTATGTAAACAATCGTACCCATCTTTTTCGTCCCATTATTAGTACCATGGTACAAGGACCATAGGCGTATCGTGTTAGCTTCTTTCTGAGGGTGGGGCTAGCCGATTCGTGAGTAAGGGTGGGGGGATGAAATGATATATTGGCAGGTCACAAAAACCTTCATTGCAGCAAGTTCTATCATTCCTATGAAATATTTATTAATAGGTAATCCATCCAAAAATCATAAATCCCTCATAAGCTTCAGGGGGCCATTATCCATTCTTCTTGGATTAGAGCTAAATATTCCAAGAAATTAGTGGTATAATTGCATCTTGCTTGAATTTATTCCTGGCATTCCAGTGTTTATTTCCAGCAATGTTCAACAATATATACCTTTTATCAACTGCTTTTTTAACCATCTACCTTTTTTTCAATCTGTTTTGCTCCTCCCATATTCTTAGGTAACATGAAGTTCCAGGGGGGTAGGGCAGGTGCCCCCTCTGCCCTCCTTCCGTCACGACTGAACCAGTACACAAAACATGTACAATTGCTGTCTTTATCAATAATTAAATATCAAACAAAAAAACATTTACTTTTTGTCAGTAATTTCCCCGATACCAAATGTCACGAACACGTAGTATCGAAACACGATCATTTTTTTATGGGTCTCTAACCCCCTATAATTCCCTGCGCGAAAAATCCACCACATGAAAATTCTGCAAATTTTCAGAATAAATCTTCAAGATTCTTTGCAGCGTTGCAATTAGCTTCTCCATATGTATAATATGATTTTATTTATCCTGTACGTACATCTTACCCTGCATCTTGTTCACAAGAATCATTTTCCGTCTCTGAGTCAGATGCGTGTGAATTATTACCACTGTAATGAAAAGTTCACAACAATATGACGTTACTAATTGAAAAAGTCACCGTATTCGATCACAAGCTAAACTAGCCGACAGACAGGGTGAATTTTCTCAGTCTGAAACATTCTGTAAAGGCACAGGATGCTATGTCTGTCCAGCTAAATAACGATAGGTATAATCTAGCTTTAAATTTGTTTATGATACATGTATAAGATATATATATATATATATATATATATTATTATTATCTATAGATATATATTATAATATTATAGGTAGATTATATTATATTATCACACACTCTATATATAATTATATATATATATATCTATACATTATATATATATATATATAGATTATATATATACTATATATATTTATGATTATCATAGAATATATATTCTAATAATATATATATATATATATCTTTATATATATATGTATTATTATTATATATATATATTATAATATATTCTATATATATTATATTATATATATATATTATTTTATGTTATATTATATATACTATATCATTATAGATTATATTTATATATAAATATACTATATCTTTAGTCTTTTATATAGTATATATTATATATAATATATAGTGACTTATACTATATTTATATATGTATATATTAACATATATATGTTATATATATACTATATATATATATATAGTATTATATATATATATATTATATATATATATATTTTAGTATATATACTATACCTATTATAATTTTTTTATGTCTTTTTTTTTCTTTTATAATATATATATATATATATAGATAGATATATAGATATCATATATTATATTAGATATATATATAGCTATATATATATAAATATATATTTATATATTATCTGTTATATTATATATGTATATATTTATACTATATGTATGTATATATATATATATATATATATATATAATATTAATATATTATATTATACTATATATTTATATAATATATAATATATATGATAGAATATATATTATCCTGTATTATATATATATAGATATATATTAATATATACTACTTCTAGATATTATATATATATATAAGTAACTTATATATATACTATATATATATATATATATATATATGATAATATATATTACTATTGATATATATATACTGATGATCCTTATTAAAGGCTAACCTTAGGAAAATGCCGCTGAGTGGGGTGATTCAAAGAAAAAGGTTTGTCTACGTAGTAACTGATAATAGAGCCAATGTAGTTCTGGTTCGTTTAAAGGATTGCTATACCAAAAAGGTATCCAGATGGACATATGTTTTGTGCTCGGACATAATATACATTTGGATGTTGGTTTGGGGGGGGGGTGCTATTGGATACTGCTGAATTGTTGCCTCTCGTCAAAGGCTAGGAAAATTGTCAGCTTTTTCTAGGAATTGGTGTGACTATGACCAGTTAGCAGGTTCTAAATCTCTATTGACAATTTTGCACCAAAAAAATTAAAACCTGAGTTTGACCCACTAAATGAATCGCTTCTCACTATGTGCGTAGTCTTACAAGACTTGAAAGTCGGTAACATAGCTCGTCTTTGCACTTGTCTGTCGGTAAAGGGGACCGCATACTCACTGATAGTGATGGGTGTTATTTCAAATGTTGATGAAGAGATAACTGTTGAGCTCTCTTCTAAAAGCTATCCTCCATCTCGAATGTTCAGCCTTTGGCAAAGATTTTCAGACACCATCATTTGTTCAGGTGGTGTGCCTAGAAATTTAGAGTTCAGTGGTCTAGAAAAGATAAATTTTTACAACAATCTCTTTTGTTTAGAGATTAACTCTCTTTAATACAGCGTATGAGCACGATTATATGATTTTTTGTGATGTTGGGTTAAGAGGATTCCAGCATACCAATAATTTGAACATGAAACTGGGATTGCTAAACACACTGCCCCCTGATTGGCAAATTTTTGCCTTTACATTGCGTTTAGGATACACACAGGATGGCTACAGTATGGAAAAATTGGGTATGCCCAGGATGATTGTTAGAGAAAATTGACAAGCAAAATGCGAAAAAACAACTAAAAAAGAGGACATTTTATAGTAAGTGCCACAAGTGGGTGTTAAGGGACATAAGAGAATGACTCAGGAATCGGTTTTGCTGAATAAAATTGCATTGTAGGTTATCAGTCTTGTCAAAGTAACATCCGTTCGCATATTGCACATATTCTTGACCGCGTTTCATATGAAAAATGTCTATATTTCACCTGATTTATTCTTATACAAGTCTATGAGAACTAAGATTGCAGACGAGATAGATTTGGCTGCTTTGGCTGCTGAATCTTGATCAGGAAGATAACAAATAGAAGTACAAGTATATCATGGCGCGCATAACTTTTCAATAGGGAGCGAACAGTTCCCAAGAGAAACTGTCCTACCAAATCGTGAAAGTATTGTGCTATGGGTCCAAAACACTAGTTACAAAGTTGCAATGAAATTCAGTCTAGGTCTGGCTACCAGTGTCCTTCTGAAAGAGTGTTACCTAAGGCTGGTCAGATAATCACTAAACGGAACGAACAATGCTCATGTTTGACTTGCTCAGTAGTGTGTTGGTGTTCTTCCTGAACCGGAAAGAATTCCAAATCTAGGTTTTTCTTATAATTTCATTCAGTAAGTCAAAGCTGTTTTATTGTTTGAGTTATATATTTATTTGGATTGTTTGAAAAAATAAAAGTTATACAAAATAACCTTTATTTACCCTATTGCGTTACTCACAATTTGGATCATGAGGATTCATTGCCCAAATGACCAAGTTATCGATACAACTATCGAGATATATTGATAAATCAAATTATGGCTCGTAACATAGGATTGGGAATACAAAAATGGCATTAGTAATGTGATATTTAGACTAGACTAGACAAGACCGGTTTTTTTAATATACCTGAGTATGCGTCACCCGGTGGCCCCCAAATGTCTATCTATCATCTATTGTGAGATTAAAATAATGAGTTTTGTCAATCAACAAGGGTAACAGTGAAATTTCTTTAGGTAAGCACATATGTAATGAACTGTATGACAATAATATCGAATTCAAACGTTAGCAAATAACTAAGCCGTAATGCGCTAATATTAATCTCTATATCTAGAAGAAAAAGGGGAGTAGGGAAAGGGGTTGTAATTTAATATGGAGCTAGGCGGGAGTGGGGGGGGTCCAACTACCCTCCCGATCTAAGCTTGCCCTATTCACCAGCCGTCTGTTCGACCCCCTACCCCAGCTGAAATTAGTTCTTCCAAAATATTGTCAAACACTCAGATAAACACTACAATAATTCATAGATCAACACACAGATATTTTTTTTTGTCATGATTAACTTTATCAGTGAAGTCACTTAGGGAGGGGGCAGTTACACCGCCTAATCCTTGTCTCAAATAATGTGTATGTAAAAATACACTATAATTTCTTAAGGTAGCTTTAAAAAATGTTGCTGTTTTAAGACTTTAAAATGTTTCATTAAACGCGTTCCCTTGTTTTTAAAACTTTCAAAGGTGGAATGTGAATAACCTATACTATCTGCAAAGGACAAAATATTGGAATCTCCTGCGCATAACAGGTAGATATAACAGTGATCTACAAAATTGTGAATGAAAAAAAATCATTGAAAAAAGAACCTAAGACATGTAGTGACACGTGCTTATTTTCTAGTGGCCTACTTCGTGCTATTCAACCTATGATAAGTCAATAATTCATGTGTAGGTTTGGTTATGAATTTGGTAGAGGGATGATCACTCCAGGATCTTTTAATTATTAATTTTATTTCCAAGTATCATTGAACCTCTGAT